>APFE031609062.1:0-12055 GCA_000404065.3 Pinus taeda
ATATAATTAAAATGTTATATGATTTTATTCCATTTATTTAGTCATTTTTTTTGCATATATGTCAAAAATAATAATATTCTTGATCCTTGAAATTGAGGTTTTTAGATTGTGCAATCTGGTTTTAAATGTGTTAATAGGGGAGATCAAAACTGTAAAATTAACATTTAAATATTCATAACTAAATTTGAAAAATGTGAAATCAAATTTCAAAAATGCTAATACTGAATTAGTTTGTAATTTTGAAATCTAATTTTTGAACACAACAACCAAAAACCAATAAATAAAAGTGTATTATAAACCTACACTGACAAATAAAGCATATAATATGATATATGAGTTTTATTTATATAGAATGTGAATTTTATTAGAATTGTTTTTTGCATAGAATATGAATTTATGAAATTTATATAGTGATTTTTTTTGAATATTTCTCAAAATTAATATTCTTAAAACTTGAAACTGATTTTGTAAATTGAAAATTTAGTTTTAATATTGGAGGCCAAAACTGTGAAATTATATTTTAAATATGCCAAATTTAATTTGAAAAATGTGAAATCAAATTTTAAATGCTAATACTGAATCAAATTTCAAAAATGCTAATACTGAATTAGTTTGTAATTTTGAAATCTAATTTTTGAACACAACAACCAAAAACCAATAAATAAAAGCGTATTATAAACCTACACTTACAAATAAAGCATATAATATGATATATGACTTTTATTTATATAGAATGTGAATTTTATTAGAATTGTTCTTTGCATAGAATATGAATTTATGAAATTTATATAGTGAATTTTTTTGAATATTTCTCAAAATTAATATTCTTAAAACTTGAAACTGATTTTGTAAATTGAAAATTTAGTTTTAATATTGGAGGCCAAAACTGTGAAATTATATTTTAAATATGCCAAATTTAATTTGAAAAATGTGAAATCAAATTTTAAATGCTAATACAAAATTAGTTTGTAATTTTGAAATCTAATTTTTGAACACAACAACCAAAAACCAATAAATAAAAACTTATTATAAACCTACACTTACAAATAAAGCATATAATATGATATATGACTTTTATTTATATAGAATGTGAATTTTATTAGAATTGTTCTTTGCATAGAATATGAACTTATGAAATTTATATAGTGAACTTTTTTGAATATTTCTCAAAATTAATATTCTTAAAACTTGAAACTGATTTTGTAAATTGAAAATTCAGTTTTAATATTGGAGGCCAAAACTGTGAAATTATATTTTAAATATGCCAAATTTAATTTGAAAAATGTGAAATCAAATTTTAAATGCTAATACTGAATCAAATTTCAAAAATACTAATACTGAATTAGTTTGTAATTTTGAAATCTAATTTCTGAACACAACAACCAAAAACCAATAAATAAAAGCGTATTATAAACCTACACTTACAAATAAAGCATATAATATGATATATGACTTTTATTTATATAAAATGTGAATTTTATTAGAATTGTTCTTTGCATAGAATATGAATTTATGAAATTTATATAGTGAATTTTTTTGAATATTTCTCAAAATTAATATTCTTAAAACTTGAAACTGATTTTGTAAATTGAAAATTTAGTTTTAATATTGGAGGCCAAAACTGTGAAATTATATTTTAAATATGCCAAATTTAATTTGAAAAATGTGAAATCAAATTTTAAATGCTAATACTGAATCAAATTTCAAAAATGCTAATATTGAATTAGTTTGTAATTTTGAAATCTAATTTTTGAACACAACAACCAAAAACCAATAAATAAAAGCGTATTATAAACCTACATTTACAAATAAAGCATATAATATGATATATGACTTTTATTTATATAGAATGTGAATTTTATTAGAATTGTTCTTTGCATAGAATATGAATTTATGAAATTTATATAGTGAACTTTTTTGAATATTTCTTAAAATTAATATTCTTAAAACTTGAAACTGATTTTGTAAATTGAAAATTTAGTTTTAATATTGTAGGCCAAAACTGTGAAATTATATTTTAAATATGCCAAATTTAATTTAAAAAATGTGAAATCAAATTTTAAATGCTAATACTGAATCAAATTTCAAAAATGCTAATACTGAATTAGTTTGTAATTTTGAAATTTAATTTTTGAACACAACAACCAAAAACCAATAAATAAAAGTGTATTATAAACCTCCACTGACAAATAAAACATATAATATGATATATGACTTTTATTTATATAGAATGTGAATTTTATTAGAATTGTTCTTTGTATAGAATATGAATTTATGAAATTTATATAGTGAACTTTTTTTAATATTTCTCAAAATTAATATTCTTAAAACTTGAGACTGATTTTGTAAATTGAAAATTTAGTTTTAATATTGGAGGCCAAAATTGTGAAATTATATTTTAAATATGCAAAATTTAATTTGAAAAATGTAAAATCAAATTTTAAAAATGCTAATATTGATTTAGTTTACAATTTTTAAATTCAATTTTTAAATACAATAACAAAAACTAATAAATTAAGGGTAGTATAAGCGTTAACAGTTACAAATAAAACATAAAATATAATATATGATTATTTATTATATAGAATGTGAATTTTATTAGAATTATTCATTGAATAGAAATTGCTTTTATTAAATTTATATCAATTATAGGCAACTCTTTTGAATATATGACAAAATTAATACTCTGAAAACCTGAAATTGAAGTTTTTATATTGTAAACTTTGGTTTCAAGTGTCAATATTGGAGACAAAAACTGTAAAATTAGATTTTTAACGTGCAAAACTAAATTTGAAAATGTGAAATCAAATTTCAAAAATGCTAATATTGAATTAATTTGTAATTTTGAAATCCAATTTTTGAATATAATAACAAAAAAATCAAGAAATAAAAGTGTATTATACAAAATATGTCATATGATTAGTTATTATATTGAATGTGAATTTTATTAGAATTGTCCATTGCATAGAATATGATTTTATTAAATTTATATCAATTATAGTCAACTCTTTTGAATATATGTCAAAATATTAAGACTAGCATTTGCACCACATGTTGCAAAGAAAACACTGTAAGGCAATGGCATAAGAAACAATAGCATAGAAGAAAGAAGTCAAAATTTTATGCAATTTTGTTTCTTTATTGGTGTTTCTTTTTTATCATATGTTATGTTTCAAGGTCAAAGTGAAGGATTTATGAAAGTGCTTTTCATTAAGATTCTCAAACCTTTATAAGTAAATGATTTAAATCAAACATTTCATAACAAAGTAATCTCATATCACCTTAATTCACAATGCAATGGATAATAGTTTTTTTTCATCAGAAATTGGTCTAATTTTATGAGGAAAACTTAATAGAAAGACTTTAGTAGTAAGGGGAACATTAATGAACCCCCTCGTCATTTGTTATATGATGTTAATTTAATTAGTCGTTGCTTCTTATCCTTATTTCACTCGTATAAAATGTCCAAACTATAAAAGAATGGTATTATTTGTTGTCTCTTTGGATCATCATATTTTATGTAACTCAATCATTTCCAAAGCCTCAACTAGATGTCCATCATTCTCTTTCCATAGTGACTCAATGTGTTCAAATACATTTCATAAATTTGGTTTAATCAAAGTTAGTGGAAAACCAATATATTTCACTTTGTAGAAAGGAGTGTATATTAGCTGGGGTAAAATTGTATTGCTCTTACCATGTGATGATGGCATATAAATCTTGAATCTTTCTCCCCACTTATGAAATTCTCCATTCTAATTGTTGTTTGACCATGATGATATTGACATCATAATCCTTTCCTGAGAATATCATTTAAGAAGTCAATGATAAGTGGCACAATTAGTTCCTCACAATTGTGAAATTCCCCATTCTAATTGTTATTTGACCATGACGATACTGACATCATAATCTTTGTTCGTGAAAATATCATTTAAGAAGTCAATGATAAGTGTCACAATTGTTTCCTCAAACAAAACACTAAAATAAAAAGACAACATTGTTTGATTGAACTTTGAAGATAAACATTATCAATAACTTGTCATTAAATTTCCAAATAAGTAGAAATATCTTTGAACAAAACACTAATCATTCTTATAAACTTACTTCAATCTTAAATCTTATATTTTAGATTCAATAAAGTCTATCCTTAAAGTAAATATGATCACCCTAAAATTTTCTCCAATTAAGTATATTATATCCTAGCATTGTTAAAAAAAAAAAAAAAAACCCCTCTATTTAATCTTATCAAAATGTTATTCAAAATCTATCAAAATTCTTGACAAAATCTATCAATACTAAAGCAACATTGTAATCAAAATTCTTCACCTAATTCATTTCCTCTTAACTAGGAATCAGAGTTCCTAAAAGAATAATCTCATAAAAACAAAGCCACTTTGACATAAAATAATCACCGAGGGTTACACACTTGAAATTTGTAAGAAACATTAACTAATCCATCATATGGCTTGGGAATATATTTAGTAAATCCTCTAGTCGGAGTGCCACCAAATATAGCCTCTTCCTAGAATTTCAATATATCCTCTTTGATATAATACTAAAATTTTATAAGATGACATGAAGCAATGTAATGGCTATGCAATTCATAATTATTTATGAGCTGGCTTTAGAACAAATTTATAAGATATGTAATAGGGGTTACATTGAGTATAGTGTTAACAACAATTTGCATAATGCAGTGTTGTTGGGTGGTATTCCAATGGTGACACATCATGTGATCATATGACACTGACATAGACGATATTTTGAGCATAGTTGTTTAAGGTTGCGTGTAGAAGATTTCAAGAGAAGTTATGCATGACAGATTCTACATGCCCTAACATAATTCACCCAAAAGATATAAAATTTATCTATGAGGTTGATTAATCTTGGACACCGTGATTGTTGTATGACAAGGCATGCATTGGGCTTAATATTGTAAAATATCTCATAACATTTTCCAATATACTATAAATCAAGGCCTTGGAACACTAACACAGGGAATAATAAACATGTGTTGAAGCTAGGACATCTATATAAATTTGATGTCTAACTACCATGAACGTATGCTTCATAATCTATTTTGTCACATTTTGCTCATTTCATTGAATTAGAACTCGCCACAACTCTTTTGTCGAGGCCTAAAAAGAAAGGGATACCTAGAAATTCAAAGATCTACCTAAATTGAATCTACAACCAACTTACATTAATTAATTTAGAAGCTCGTTAGCATTGTTTATATTACATAGTTTTGGTCCATGGAATCTTCAGACCCTAAGGATATATGAAAGATATCTAGGAATTTCATCACATTCCAATGTTGCTTCCAAAGGCATGCCACACACTGAACCTTGAAGGACCATGCATACTGTGTTGGAAAACTCAGATCCTGCGAGCCAGGAGTAGGGGTGCTTAGCTCTTGAATAAGGGCTTGATTCCATCTGAAAACAGAACAACATAAATGTCAAATAGGGCTTTAAAAGAATTATAGTTTCTTGGGAGAAATTATGTAACTAAAGATAGGGTAACAAAATTATAGATGCACAATAAAAAAGATCAGAGTTCTCAAATAGATTCCTACAATTATGTTAGACATACTCATAGAGTGTTTATTTTTTGTAGATCTTAGTAAACTCTACACCAAGTTTTTCCTCAACAGCTATGGAACTCACTTCCAACGCCCATGTCACTGGATTGTATCCTTCGCTAATCTGTGGTATTCCCGGAATAGCCTGGTCAAACAACCAAGAATCAGACAAGATCATTCTTTCCAACCATGGATTGATAATGACAAGCGCAATCAATTACTAAATAGCTTATAAAACAAAGAATAAAAAAATCACTTATACCTCAAAATACTCAATGTGTTTATGAGAATAATGACCCAAAGGACCCGCATAGGTGGTTTGGCCACCCCTTTTAGGAGCAAGAGTTGCAGTTTAGCAAACCAATAAAACTGAAAATTTAGCAATTATTCGTTGACTTGTTCTAGCCCTTTGCAACCCTTCATTTTTGTTAAGCCAAGCAAAGAAACATAGAGTAGGCCTTTTGTTTCACATTTCATAGATTGATCATAAAAGTGTTTGAATTCACCTAATCAAAATCATCAAAGGTATTAATGTTGGGCTGATGGATGGTACAAACAACAGTACAACCTGTATTGACTATGTTGTGAACAATACACATAACAATTACTGTAGCATGGGCATCTAGTCCTAAAGTTGGCTCATCCATGAAGATTTTAGAAGGGTTGGCAACTAGTTCCACTGCTATGGTAAGTCTCTTCCTTTGCTTCGTAGAAAGACTTGTCACTCCAAGAAGCCCTACAAGAGCATATCTCAGAGGAGTGAGCTCTACGAGCTCCATGTCTTTTGTCACAAACATCTGCAATTATTGTAACAACAAAAATTTGTAAGTAAAATTTGCTTGCAGAGTCTCATTAATAAGAAATATCTTCACTCTGAAGAACTGAATGCAAAGGGGGGAAATTTAGACCAACCATTCTAGTTTTCTCGTTAACGTCGTAAGGAAGACGAAGCCATGTAGAATACACGAGTAATTCAAAGGCTGTGACATTTGGAGAGTGGATATCATTTTGTTCACAGTACCCTGAGATGCGAGAAAATGTTTCTTGCTTCTTGAGGAATCCATAGATGCTTATATTTCCTTCTATATAGCCCCTTGTTTTTCTTCCATCCAAGACATCCATTAGGGTAGCTTTTCCAGCAATGCTAACTCCCATTGAGGTTGTAAGTACCCCTAGTCTAAAGGATCCACTTACATTGGAAAAGAGTTGTAACCTGTCTTGACCCAACCTTTCACTTTTCATCTCCTGTTATGAAAGTAAACATTATTTCCATATATTCCATTGAAGAGAACCTGGGTATGTCAAACTACTTGTAGATTACCAATTCAATTGAATGATTTATAGATACACATACCGGTGGCATGTTAACATAATAGTTTATGTTTTCAAAAGCCATCAACAATGGCCTAAAAGGAAGGGTCATTCCTTTCTTTTGTTGTGTCGAGACTTGACTGACACTGACTTCTCCACCAGGTGTAGAATTGTCTTTAGAGGTTAGATTATCTCTCCTCTCTGACAAGCAAACATGACTGAAAAAATTATTAAATCTATGAAAGAATAGTGCTTGTTTTTCTCATATACTTTTAAATTTTGGATGTGAATAGGTTATATACTTTTATAGATTGCAATCTTTATAGTTCAATCTTTTCCTCTTTTCTTTCAAGCAAAACCAAAAACAGTGCTTGAGTCTAATTCAAGATCAACACAAAGGTTTTCTAATGTCTCTCACTCAGTTGTCTGAGGTGTTACTGAGAAGTTATGAAGTTCATTCAAGTTTCTCACTTCATTGTCTATTGAAGGAACAACCTAATTGCATTTCACTTTGACAAATTCCTCAATGTGGCATATTGTATTGTAACCTCCCTATTGATACCTTACCCTTACCTTACCAGAAATCGAAATGTTTGAATCAGTTGACCAAATTGACAATGGGTAAATTGTTTTTTTGTAGTACACATCTAAGCTCACACGATCGAATAAAAATGTGAATGCAAATACCATATAATGCTTTGATTTCTCAATATGATAAGTCACTTTGTTGACTCAAATATGTAATAAACAATAAACTAATCAATGATAGATAAAATAAAATTTCAAATTGAGGCGGGACCAATTTTGAAAATAAGTTTGCTATGCCTTTCAAGAGAGTGTCCAACCTCTTTGTTCGAAGGTCCCAAATGATGGTCCCAAATAGTAGGGCAACAACTATAGTGAAGAAAAACCTCACAACATTATAGTGTGGATTCCTCCAATATGAACAATGCTACTTCCAAAGGCATGCTACACACTGAACATTGAAGGACTGTGCATATTGTGTTGGAAAACTTAGATCCTGCGAGCCAGGAGTAGGGGTTCTTAGCTCTCGAATAAGGGTTTGATTCCATCTGAAAACATAACAACATAACTGTCAAATAGGTCTTTAAAAAAATTACAGTTTCTTGGGAAAAATTATGTAACTAAAGATAGGGTAACAAAATTAGAGATGCACAATAAAAAAGCTCAAAGTTCTCAAACAGATTCCTACAATTATGTTAGACATACTCATAGAGTGCTGATTTTCTGTAGATCTCAGCAAACTCTACACCAAGTTTTTCCTCAACAGCTATGGAACTCACTTCCAGTGCCCATGTCGTTGGATTGTATCCTTCGCTAATCTGTGGTATTCCTGGAACAACCTGGCCAAACAACCAAGAATCAGACAAAATTGAAGGAAATAAGTTTTATGATTATGAAAAGAGTTGTAGTTTAGCAAACTAATAAAACTGAAAATTTAGCAATGATTCCCTGACTTGTTCTAGCCCTTTGCAACCCTTCATTTTTGTTAAGCCAAGCAATGAAACATAGAGTATGCCTTTTGTTTCACATTGCATATATTGATCATGAAAGTGTTTTAATTCACCTCATTGAAAGATTCAAATATATCATTCTAGGCTGATGGATTGTACAAACAACAGTTCAACCTGTATTGACTGTGTTGCGAACAGTACGCATAACAATTGTTGTAGCACGGATATCTAGTCCTGAAGTTGGCTCATCCATGAAGATTATAAAAGGGTTGGCAACTAGTTCCACTACTATGGTAAGTCTCTTCCTTTGCTCTGTAGAAAGACCCGTTACTCCAGGAAGCCCTACAAGAGCATCTTTCAGAGGAGTGAGCTCTATGAGCTCCATGACTTCTATCAAAAACATCTGCACTTATTGTAACAACAAAAATCAGTGAGTAAAATCTACTTGTAGAGTCTCATTAATAAGAAATATCTTCACTCTGAAGAACTGCATGCAAAGGGGAGAAATCTAGACCAACCATTCTACTTTTCTCGTCAACCTCGCAAGGAAGACGGAGCCATGCAGAAAACACGAGTCATTCAAAGATTGTGACATTTGGAGAGTGGATATCATTTTGTTCACAGTACCCTAAGATGCGAGCAAATGTTTCTTGCTTCTTAGGGAATCCAGAGATCGTTTTCGGCCTGCGGGTGCTTGAAGCCCTAGGGGACCCAAGAAACCTCCATGAGCTACGGAACGGTGATCCTCCTCTGAGGGTTAGGGTCTAGCAGCCGGATAACTAAACGTCAGACTTCAGAGGAAAACCAAGGCAAGCATTTGAAATCCCTTGTAGATCTTCTTATACATCACTATCAGATTCAAATCCTGGAACTACAGGTAGCCCGCCAGGAGCACGAATAATATGACTTTGTAGGATCACAAAAAATATGAATCTGCAGGGCCATATGTCGACCTTAGCTTCGTCGGTGACTTTCATATCGCCATTTTCGTCTAATAACAGGTTCTTTGTCTTCAAATCCCTGCGACACACACCCCTGCTCCGGCTATGGCAAAAATTGACCGCGAAAATCAGCTGCTGAAAATACTTTCTTGCTTCCTCTTCCTTCAGTGTCCCTTTCTTGACAACTGGATTGAAGAGCTCGCTGTTGGAGTTTGCAGATGGGTTTTTACCTATGCAAATCGAAAATTGAATACGAGGCTGCAACGAATTCGTAACCATTTTCTAGTGATCGAACAATTCAGCTTTTCTCAATCATCTAACATATAAACTTAGGGTGCATACAGATGATAGGTGGGCAAGAAGGGAATTTGATTTCAAAGAGTAATGCTTTACGTCGTAAAAATTTGAAATTTAGGTTTTTAAATCGTAAAATATGATTTCAAATATATTAATATTGGAGAATAAAACTGTAAAATTGGATTTTAAACATGCAAAATTAAATTTGAAAAATATGAAATCAACATTCAAAAATACAAATATAGAATTGCTTTGTAATTTTGGAATTCAATATTGACATATTTGGTACCATATTTTGTACATAAATATTACCATGAATATTTATGGCAATAATATTAGGTGCTTAATTATGGTTATAATTATGCACAAAATTGGGTTGACACCTATTGTTTGATATATTTAGGGTACATTATAGAGCTTCCAATTCTCCTCTCAATATTAATAATTTGTTTTGGATTGAAGATTTGTCTCTATAACAAACCATAAGTACAAATTTAACTAAAGTCGAGATAAAAGTCAATGAAGTAAATATATTATTCTTTATAAGTATATAATTAAAGCATTATTGGAGATGATATATACATAACAAGGTAAAACCAAGGAAACAAGACAAAATTATAATACATTAAAATATGTGATTAACATTTGCTTATCTAAATATATGAAGAGAATTAATGATAATTGGAAACTTAAATGATCAAATGAAGATAAAAAATTTACATAACAACAATAAAAACAATAAGTTTATTTCAAAATTACATCTTATAATATGATAACATGTCATTGTTTGAAGTTAATCACATAATTTATTCAACCATGAAAACACACTGTATAGAGAACAATTATAACATCAAATTTTGATGTATTTACATGGGATGCTATCTGTTGGCTTGAAATTTTAATGGGAAGACCCCGGTTCAAACACAGGACACCCAAAAAGAGCTCCGCAGTAGTCTAGCACTATGTTTCCATTTTCACCTCCCTTAGTAAGAAAACAAGGTGTCTCACCTGAGGCATGCCGAGACTTAGAAAGATAAGGGATCATGGAGAGGTATCAAGGAAAAACACAATAGACGATTCAATTCATGCATTCAAAACATAAGTCTCCATTAGTAAACATGCATCACGCGTAAAGTATAAATTCACAACATAAATAGAAAGAGTTGAGAGCATTCAGACTTGTACTAAACGTTTTTTTTTAAAGGACCCAATCATTTCATCACATCTCATGGACACATAAAATCCCTATAAATCTATAAATCATAAATAAGTTCATCATTACATCTCAACAGCATAATCATTATAGCAAGAACAACAATATCCATGGATCACATTACATAATAAATCTCAAAGAGAAAGAATGAATGGGATAGGTCTCAATTGACGTGGAGACAACACCTCAACATGGGTTCTTCAACTTCCTTCCTATGCTATCTTCCTTTTAGCTTTTATAGATTTTCCTCCAAACTTTCACTCGCCTGATCTACCCGTTGTTACGTCAGATACCATACCCTTTTTTCTTCAGCGACTTCTGTAAACTCGACCTCGACAACTTGTTTCATGCGCTTATCTCTCTTTGGCAGTCTCTGTGAACTCCACCTTAACTACTATTTCCTTCTTCTTTTCCATGCCTTTTCCCCAACATCTTTGTCATTTCACTATCTTGGATTATTCATTTCCTTTTCTTCGACAATCTTCTGTGCGATCACTTTCCAATCAAACCTAGAAAAAATTTACCAAAATTTGGTTGCCCCAAAAACAAAAGACCCAACTCTACCATAATCAATGTATCAGACTATTCTCATCTTTAGAGAATATATTGGGAGGCTTATAAACAATATAATTTTTAAATGACTTTCCTTCATTTTCATCATCGTGTGGACCAATCATTACTTTGCTTTGTTCATAAATTTTATTTCCTAATTCATACATAATGATTGCATGGTTGTTTAGTACATATCAACAAACCACATAAATTTAGTTTTATTCTCAAGTTTTTCGATTAGATCAATAATTTTTTTTAAATAAAACCTTTCCATCACTTTGACTTCTGCTTAATCAAATTTAAATTTGGAAATGTCAATACATAATTTGAAGAATTCTAATGTATATGGTTATGGTTATGGTTTTGATTGATGCAGTTTTTACATAATCTTCCAATTTATTATCAAAATCATTTCATCTTCCAATTTTATTAGCAAAACATTCAACAAAAAAAATTGTATCTTATATCTTATAATATATTTTTCTATATAATTTGAAAAACTTACTAAAGAATCAATATGTATTTTACATGTTGGATATTAGATAAACGATCACCCCCCATGTGTTTCGCGACATGTGCTTAACCGACTCTTGTGGATCTGTTAACTTTGGTGACGTGTCCATTTACTAACACTTGTGGGTTTTGGTGTAACGACAATCGCAATTCCAACCAATGGAATCAA
>APFE031609068.1:0-13254 GCA_000404065.3 Pinus taeda
TACATTTCAAGGTTTGATGAATTCCATTTTCAAACCCTTCCTTAGAAAATTTGTGTTAGTATTTTTTGATGATACTAATCTACAACAAGTCTTGGAAGGATCATGTTCAACATGTCGATAGGGTGCTCAAACTGTTGGAGGAGAAACAATTATATGCAAAAAACTCCAATTTTTTCTTTGGAGTACAAGAGGTGGAATATTTGGGTCATATTGTATCTCATGAAGGTGTTAAGGTAGACCCTATTGGAGGAGAAACAATTATATGCAAAAAGCTCCAAATGTTTCTTTGGAGTACAAGAGGTGGAATATTTGGGTCATATTGTATCTCATGAAGGTGTTAAGGTAGACCCTAGAAAAATTAAATCCATTAAGGAAAGGAAAATCCCCACATCCATAAAGCATCTGCAAGGATTTCTCAGGTTGATAGGGTATTATCGCAAGTTTGTTAAGAATTATGGGAGAATAGCATCACCTCTAAAAAAATTATTAAAGAAATATGTATTTTCATGGACTCCAGAAGCAACAAAGGCCTTTGAACATCTTAAAGGAAAGATGCCAAGCACCGACCTTAGCTACGCCGGATTTCAAAAAAACCTTTATTGTGGAATGTGATGCCTCAAGAAATGGAATTGTTGTTGTTTTAATGCAATAAGAAAGACCCATTTCTTTCGAAAGTAGTCCAATCAAAGGAAAGTATTTACATAGCTATTTATGAGAATGAAATGTTGGCAATACTACATGCACTTAAGAAATGGCGACCCTACCTAATGGGAAGACACTTCAAGGTAAAAACAGATCATGATAGTCTTAAATACTTTTTAGAACAAATATCATCTTCAGAAGAGAAGCAAAAATGGGTCACAAACATGTTGGGTTATGACTTTGAAATTATCTACAAAAAAGGGAAGAAAATTTTTGTGGTAGATGCACTCTCAAGAAAGGATGAGGATGTGGAAGCATTTCTTTGCTCCATTTCTATTATCCAACCATATTGGATAAATGAAGCAAGGGATGAATGGATGAATGACGAAGAAGTGTGGGCACTCATTCAAAATTTACAACAAGATCCCAATACATCTGCTACATTTAGCTAGAAAAATGATTCATTATGGTACAAATATCGCTTATACCTATGTAAGAATTCCCAACTCAAACAAAAAATTCTTATGGAATTGCACACTTCTCCCTTAGGAGGTTACTTAGGACTTTTAAAAACTTACCACAGGGTTAAGAGGGAATTTTTTTGGGATGGCCTTAAATCGGATATTCAAAAGTTTGTGGCAGAATGTTTGGTTTGCCAAAAAAATAAAGTTGAAACAATTAAGACCCCAGGTCTATTACAACCTTTATCCATTCCAAGCCAACGTTGGGGGGAGGTTTCAATGGATTTGATCATAGGTTTACCCAAGTCTGAAGGAAAGAGTGCCATCATGGTTGTAGTTGACAGACTTACCAAGTATGCACACTTTTGTGCATTATCTCATCCATTTAAATCCAATATAGTTTCTACTGCATTTATGGAAACAATTCAAAAACTATAAGGAAACCCAAAGATTATTGTAAGTGACAAAGATCCCATTTTCATTGGGCATGTTTGTACATAATTATTTTCTTGTATTGGTACTCAATTAGCTCATAGCTCATCTTATCATCCTCAATCTTAAGGGAAAACTAAGATAGTAAACAAATGTTTGGAAGGATATCTTCGTTTCTTTGTCTTTGATAAACAGACACAATGGGTCAAATGGCTGCCTCTGGCTGAATGGTGGTATAACACTTGCTTCCATACTGCAACAAAATGACCCCATTTATGGCACTTTATGGATATCGTCCACCATCCATCACATCATATTTAAGAGAAAATTCTAAGGTTCAAGCAGTGGAAGATCACATCAAGCATCAACAACAAGTTCTCCAACTCTTAAAGGATAACCTCACTTTGGCGCAGAATAGAATGAAACAATAGGCAGATCAACATCACAACGAAAGAAGTTTTGATGTAGGTTATTGGGTATTCCTACAGCTACAACCATATAAACAAATGTCCCTCAAGCAAGCTAATAAGGATAATAAATCATCACCAAAGTATTATGGTCCATACAAGGTGTTACAAAGATTGGTACTATGGAATAGAAATTGGAGCTTCCTACAGCTTCTCGAGTGCACCCAATTTTCCATGTTTCATTTTTAAATAAGGTTATAGGTGACAATCTCCCAGTTCAAACAATATTTCTAGTACTTGATGAGGAAGAAAAAATCATATTGGAACCTGAAGCAGTCACAAAAACAAGAACTTGACAGCGACGAAATCGATCAATTTCAGAGTATCTCATCAAGTGGAAGAACTTAGCCACTGAATATTCCACATGGGAGGATGAGAATTTTATACAGAATCATCTAGAACTAGTCAAGCATTGAGGACAACACTTTTTTTAAGGAGAGGGGCATGATAGGTCCCTATAATACTAGTGATTCCCCGATTACTATTGTCATTCTAGCCCTTATTGTTATTATTGTGCCCCTATTGTCCCCATATTGTAATTAGTGTGCCCCATAGAAGCCCACTATTGTTATTGTTGTGCCCTTATATTATTATTGTTATGCTGGCTTTGATTATATTGTGACCCCTTAGACTCCTATATATAGAAAGGAGGTTTAGTCATTTGTATCATCCAAGAATTGTTCATTTGTGTAATGTAAAGGAGGTTGTCCCCTCGAAGAGGCTGATTTATAAGGCATTGATCTATCTTTTCTATCTTTTGTGAGTTGGTTTCATAAAAAACATGCAAACAAATCATTCAAAAGAAAACACTACTACTCCTAAACTAAATAGTACATGGGCCTACTCACGTGAAGTGATATTTCCAATGCAGCCAACAACGCATTGGTTGACCCATGTTGGTGATGGCTTGGTTCACGAGATATGTAAGCATGTAAACCAGAAAACAAAAAATATATAACAGTGAAGACTGACACACTTTGAGTTTAAAAGCGTCCATATAGAAAAACAAAAGCATAAAAGCACAAGATAAAGATTTTGCAGACCTATCATGATTATGAAACACACTACACACAGATGATAAGTATGTACACTCTTTAGACCGTTACAATAGAACAAACATAAGAAAGAAATACAACTTACATTTCACAAGAGTGCTCATTATGTATGATTCCTCCAATGCATGAGTGACGGGATCATGTGATTTAGGTGGAGGATGTGAATTATGTGAACTAGATTGATCTTCAATGTAAACAGGAGAGTGATGAGGAGCCTTGGGTGTTTCAACAGATTTATGATTTTATGTGGAATCGACCTCAAGACAACGAGGGCCTGACAAAACCATCAGCATGGGCTGAAGTGCCTCGACAGCTTGCAATGTTTCCACTTCATTAGCAAGTAGATCATCAAATAATGGTGGCTTAGAAAGATTGAAAATGAATGAATTAGCATCGTGATTGAATGGAGTAAATAGATCGTGACAGCCATGATCTGAAAACTCGATATGTTCATCAGCATCCTCATGATCTCACGAATCATAAAGAGGGGTTGATGAGAAACAAGAATGTTCACCCTCTGCATTTCTCGAAATGATGAATGAAATATTGAGTAGATTTGCAAACAAAGATGTGTCCTCTTCTCTATGCAATGACAAACTGACATTTGGTGTGATTTTTGAATGATGAAAAGTAGATGCATTCATGAACGAATTCTCACACGGAAAATTAACAATGGAAGAATCAATAAATATGTCAGGAAAAAATGAATGAGGTGCGGACAGAAGGAGGTAATCCTTCACCGTGAGTTTTTCTTCAGATTCCCACACATACTCATCATAAATGATAGTGCAGGTTAGCTAATCAACACCAACTTCGTCGAAAACTTAATCCTTGTGAAAAAAATTATGGAGTCTAGAACGAGAGAACACAACATAGTACAATCTAAAGGATCAACAAAACATGTGGATAGAGGTTGAGGAAACAAGTCCACATGAAAAACAATAGTCTGGCAAGCCAAATCTACATAGATATCTAGTCTAGGTGGGGTGGGAGGATGTGACATGTCAACAGATGGGTGCGTACCTTCTCCCAAATCGCACTGCAGGGCTAGAGTTGTTTGATGAGATGAGGATGGACAGTCGCTTGTGACGGCAACCTTGTTCGCCTTGGATTTGGTAGCTCTAATACCGAGGTATGTTGGGAGGGGTTTGAATGATTCTAACAATTGTGAGTTTTTAGATATGTGAAGAAGATAATGAAATATTTCACTAAGAAATTTCTAGTCAATTTCATCCTATAGGTATTGAAATGTGAGATTACGAAAGCGTTCCCAAAATTGCAACAAGGATTCATCAAGAGCTTTTCATAATTCTAGAGTTTTTTTGTTAAGTGCTTTATGGTAAAAATGATGGAAAGAATGATCCACCTCTAGAACAAAGTGATTAACGGAGTGAATAAATTGATCAGGCAATGTGACATGCCATTGAAATGGGTGCCCTCAAAGCGTGAATGCAAACAATGAGTAGGTCATGTAATCCTCATAGGTTCCATACCTGTGACAGAGATTGCAGAAGACATCTCTGTGTGTAAGCCATGTTGTTCCTCCTTTGCCTTCATATGTGTTTTGTTACAAGTCATTCCAGAGATCCTTCAGGATTTCAAACTCATTTTCATAAGACATACATCTCGGAGGCCAAAATGTACAGTTAGTCATGATATATGTGCAGAGATTCAAAGTAGACTTTGAGGACTCATCTTGTCATCTGGCCCTCCTTCTAGCGCCATAAATGTTGACATTGTTGGACACGCCAACATGTTAGGGGATCTCCCCAGTAAGAAGTCCCAACTAGACCTCAAACCGTTTGGATTAGGAGTCCTAGTAGTGGGTAGTAAAGTTATGCCTTGACTGAGATAGCGCGCAGAGGTAAGCATGATATCTTTGTCAGGAGAAAGTGTGTGACCTTGTGGCGAGTCAAGAGAGATTCATGGGGAGGTTCTAACACAAAAAGGGTGAAAGGAATTGTGTCCCTTAGAAGCTTTTAATAGTACACAACCTGGAAGGAACACATGAGCAGAATGACACCATGGGTTAGAAGCGAAATAGTCCACAATCCACGGTGACATGTTAAACCAACAACACAATTCCAACAAGATTCATAAAATCATATACAAATTAGTTCATACATGAATGCATAAGTTAAATAACATACATTTCTAAAGCAACCAGAATAGTCCAACTACAATAACAACATATGCATGAAAACATGTTGGCTCTATTATGCTATATAAAAGTGAAAGTTCCATACATACATACAACCATGATAGCCACTGGCCCCAATAGTGGAACATTACAGTAAAAACTGCCTACTCCTCCAAAGAGATGTACTCACTCTTTACTATGGAGAAGCCAAGGCTCATCACAATACTCTCCAAGCCCTTCTCTAGGCAATGCCTAGAAAAATATTGGCTCACAAAAGCTTGTTCTATGAGTTATGAGGTTCTATTCATAACAAAGGGTGAGGTGACCCTTGACATTCCCCTTTGTGACTCATGGACTACACTTGTGACTCTTCAAATCCATTATATATAACTCTTTACATTACATATTATTGTTTGCATTCCACTAATGACACTTGGAATTTCACTTTACATCATGTCTATAATAATAGTACATTTTCCACATATACCCATGTGGGACAAAAATGGGTTTGAGTCAACAAGATAAGACAACACTAAGACTTGGACGGTTATAGAAATACCAAC
This sequence comes from Pinus taeda, assembly GCA_000404065.3. Classification (NCBI taxonomy): domain Eukaryota; kingdom Viridiplantae; phylum Streptophyta; class Pinopsida; order Pinales; family Pinaceae; genus Pinus; species Pinus taeda. The sequence continues at coordinate 5,761 of APFE031609068.1, forward strand.
TCATCAACATCCTCTCTGTGATCCTCGGTGACGAACTGATGCCAAGCTTGGTAGTAAGCAATTGTGTCCACGTACTCTTTGATGATGTCTTCTTAGAAATGAACTATTGCCTCCATTGCTTCCTGGTATACTGATTTGGAACCTCTGTGTCCTATAACATGCACATATTATTCCTGAGCAAGGTCAGATCAATGATGTACATTATCTACGTTGACTTGCAAATCTGTGTTGGTGGCCAAGAGCATCAACTAATCAAAGTACACATCAAGCTCCAATTGGACTTGGTTTTTCTCATTGGCCTCGATGAGTGTTCCTATTGACACGGTGCCATAATTTCTCACAACAACATCCAAACTTCTGAACAACCATGCTTATGAAGCCACAACACTGGCGATGAGCAATGGGAGTTCCTCATAATTCTGGATTAGACTCTAGATGTGTGCTTTGTCCAACTCTACTTGTGGTGTCATCATCTTATGCAAGTGATGCGGGGCTCCCTTGTACCTCATTGTCCATGTATGTACATGTTCAATAATTGCATGTATATCTATGAGTGTTCGTGCTATCTTGGTGCAACGCTGTTGATGACCATGTAGATGGACAACTACCTTGTGCACGGTGACGAACCTATCATACTGTCTCCACGTGATTATCTCAAGAGCCGATACTTCAGTAAGTGTCACTTTCTTTATCTCTGATATGGTGAATCATGCTGATTATTCCTCCCTCTGCCTAGTTTCTTGCAATTCCTTAGCCATGCGCTCATTTTCTACTATCAATAACTTCACACTTGAGCTTGTGGCTTTGGCATAAGCCTTCGTAGCATTGATCAAGGAAGATGGATGTCTTTGCACATCTGACACAATCACCCATTCTTCAAAGTGCGCAGGTGATGCGTTCTCATCTGAGGCGTGCGCTTTACATGCTTGTACAACTTTGTGCTATCACTCATCAAAGGTTATGTTGTACACATTTGTTCCTCGATTATCCTTAAGGAGAACAATATCCTCTTTTTCACTTGGGTCTTTCTGTGTTGCTGGAGCTGGTGAAGTCTGTCGGGTGACCTCGATTGCTTTTGGCATGAGGTCAGTGTCCTCATCCTATTCCGACGGTTCCATCTTCATGTCCATCTATTCTACTATCGGTTCATCTTGCTTAGCAAGTCCCTATTCCTACAGCTTCTCACCCTATTCCTCATCTACTTCTGGTTCTGAGTCTTCAACCTATATCGGTGTAGTTTGCACTGTTTGTGCGCCTTGCACTTCCTCCTGTTCCTATTCCTATTGCGCTTCCTTCTCTCTTTTCTGCAATTCTTGTTCTTCTTTGATGTTCTACTCTACTTCCCACAAATTCTTCTCCATCTCTTCCATCCTTTGTTTATCTCTCCTTTTCTGCACTCCTCTCTTGTCGAGCTGTCATCTCTTTTCTTCTATGTCCAAATCTACTCTTTCCACAAGTGGGTCTTCCTTAAACTTATTTCTTTTCTATGCCTCCGTGCTTTCAACAATCTTCCTCTTGCATTTTTATTGCACAGGTTTGCTTCTTGTTGTTGTTGTTGTTGCTCCCTACGGTGTTGCTAGCGACTTTACTGCCATGTTGACCGGTTCATTGAGCTTGGAGAAGTTATAGAAATATATCCATGGGTCTTCCTTTGACCAATGATGCACCCCATGGATCCAACAATAGTACACTCTCGCACATTCGTCCCTACATAAGCCATGTGGATCATACGGATTAAAATTCTTGGTTCTTAAATAAAGCTTCTTGAAGTCCTCAACCTCAACATCCCCTTCTTTCAAACTCTGGATCGCATACAACCCAATCCACAAAGGAAGGATAGGCCATGGTGCCTTCTTCTTCCTGTGCAGTCCAGCTGATAACTTTGTCGAGATGTATGAAACCTCTTGCATGATCAGCTTGTCTGTGGTAAACCTCAGCAACAAATGCGAAGCCTTCTCCGCGATGTACATCCTAATGAAGGTGCCATCAGGTGAGGCATACCAATCTGCAATTTTCAGCAATGCCTCCATTGTTGCCTGGGACATCCAAGACGGATCTTGCTCAAATATCATTGTGTATAGAGGGAAGATGAAGTGGTCAGATATTCTATCCATGACTCCTCGGTAGCTATGTTCTGAGAGAAACTTGCAATATACATTCACAACATTCTCTGAAGGTGTCCATGCCCAACCCATGCAAGGAAATTGTTGATGGGCACAAATTGCATCGAGCGGGTAGGAAGTCATGAAGAATATTGCTTGATGATTCTTGGGTGGACTTTAGGAATTTGATATATGCACTTTCAATTGGAGAGCCAACGTGTTGGACCAGTTGAAAGGTTTTCCTTCACTTGCCAACTGATCCAACATAAAAACCCAACTCTGCGAGAAGGTCTTCGTACTTTCTTGGCCATACAAGCGACATGCAAAGATGACCAAGAATTGGTAAGCCTTCCTGAGTGTCTTTGTCTTGTAGATCTGGTTGGGTATTGTCCTGAAATTTGATAGCTCCTTTACCCAACTCTTCAAGACATATCTTGTGTTCGTGCTGTTTTTGGGAGTGTATAATGGTGTATCCATCATGTTCACTGGCTACAGAAAATGATATGTCTACTGATAATATTCCACCCTGAAGGTAGAAAGCTCTACTCCATTGGCACTACTTGGTAACATTGTCTCATGATCAGTGTGTGAGACAATCTAATGGATCACGTCTGTGCATGAGAAGTTGGGATATCTGCATGAAACCTTGTACAATCCTGACTTATGAATATTGACATAGCCCTGTTGGTCCTCTAGATTTTCCTCAAAGCTACCTGTGAATATAGTGTTGGTGTCTTGCCATGTGATCTTGATGTTTTTCTCAATGAATAGGTGTGTGTCTATGTACACAGGCAAGCTCATAGACACCTACTCAACCACATCTCCAGTACTGCTTTCAACTGTATCTTTTGATCCATATTTCTTGGAGGCCATGATACCTGTATTGCTGAGAAGATGCTCAAAAACTTGTGGTACCTGGAAATAGAGAAGACACTCGCGACAGGGCAAAGTCAGCTAAAAAAACATAAGGCAACTTGAGAATCAATTGGGCAACAAAATGGGTGATTGTTGGGTAAGATTGTGTACATTGACTCTGGGAGGCTATCAGCTGGAACCGTGCATTGCACAGTCTCAGCTGCCAATGAGGCTCACTGCTGACTGGAACTGTGCAATGCGCAGTCCAGAGAAGTTGACTGTTGATTGGAACTGTGCAATGCACATTTCAATCAGGTTGGGTTGCTGGTTGGAACTGTGCATTGTGCAGTTCCAGTGGGCAGGACTGGGACACTGCCTCCTTGGATTATACAGAGCACAACTAGGAGCTAGTGTGGGCAACCTCTGCACAATTCCTGGAGGCAAGGCAAATACTTAACTGTCAGGAATGTGCAGTGCATGCCGGGAGAAGCAAGATCTGTGCCAAGACAACCCAGATCTTCCCAAGGGCGACCTGAAAACGCGAATGACTAAATGTGTGTGCAAAGTTGGTGTAAATATGAGTGAATAGACATGCATGCAATTAAAGCAAGTGCAGAAATTAGTGAAATGAAAAAACATGAAGCTCATGAAGAGAGTCACCGCAACGACGACTGTTAGTGCAAAAACAATGTTATGCATGCAACGCTAAGGAAATGTAATGTGAAACTTGAAACAACACTTATACATGTTAAAATAAATTAAAACACCAACGAACGTTCAATGAAACCTAGGAAAACAACACTTGCACAGACCGAGAAATAAAAGTTGACAAAAAGGTGGCAAAAGACATGAAAAGAAAAACTTACCCAGAGAAGTTGTGTTGATTGCGCTGAAGTTTCCTAGATGCCATGGGAATTATAAAGCTCCAAGATTGAATGTGAAGAATGAGTTCTGAGGAACCATTTAAATAGATTTGGTGAACTTAGGGTTTATGATGTGCATGCCATGAATCTAGGAAAAATCTTGGCGAGAAGTTTTTATAAATGACTTCGCATGTAACTCTTGCTGCTAAAAATAGATTCCTAAACTCTAGGGATTATTTTTTGACTTTGATTTTTTCTTTTTTGGGAAAAGCTACCCGACATGCAAGGAAGGATTGCGTAGTTCTAGAGAGAATTGGGCAACCTATCGGCACATGTGATGGACATTCATTGAGGGAAAAGCTTTTGTGTTGATTCTAGGCTAAGTGGCCCTGTCTTGTTGGCCAGTTCTGCGTAATTTTCTAGAGCAAGGTTGTTGGCCCACTCTACACATTTCTGGAGAGCAGTTTTGGCTAGCCCGCTTTGCGCAAGTTTCCAGAGCAAGGTTGGTTTGCTTACACTGCGCAATTTTCAAGAGCAAGGTTGGCTAGCCTGCTCTACGCAATTTTCTAGAGCAAGGTTGTTTGGCCTGCTCTGTGCACTTTTTCAGTGCAGGGCAGCTGTTGGGCTGCTCTGCGCAATTCTTGAGGGGAAGACAGATAACCCTCTAGGATTGTGTAGTTTTTCTCAACAACGCAAAGACCAGATGTGAACCAAGAGTTGGGTCAGCTTGTGGTTGGTCGATGGAACAAGTAAGTGAACACAAGTTGTTAAGTGATAGATAAGATCAAATAAACACAAGTACTTGATCAGTGCAGGATAGCTACTATGATTTCGAGGAGGGAGGCTCCAAAACGAAGTGAAGGCAAAAATTTTGGAGGGTGGTTGTAACCGCTACAACAAGATGGAATCCCAACACGTATGTGCATATGACAAAAGTTGGTCAGCAGGTAGACTCTCGAGATATGCATCATCATATCATGGAATTGGCGGGTCAGGAGTCAACAATGTTAATCTGCTCATCTCTCCATGCAATGTGACCTACACATTGGTCAATGACATTCGCATGTTAGCTGCTATGGTATGTATGGTCTCAACGCTAAGCTATGATGACTCCTTTAGCTCTATCGACAATACCATTCTACGAAATAGACATGGCAACAATCTCGAAGGTGGTGGTACATGCGCAGGGTCCCTACAAGCCCCAACATGATCATAGTTATTCCCCTTGTCGGATCCATAAAACTCATAGTCGACATCAGTGTAATCTGGCCTCATATGTAGAACACACTCATCATATAAATGTTGGGCAAAGTAAAGGGGGTCCTGGTCATGGTGGGGGAATTGGTCCCAAGCTCCAATGAATCGATCATAAACGAAAGGGGGCACATCAACATTGCTAAAGAATTTCAGTGGAATTGGACTAGCATGCCTAGCATGGTGGTCCAAAGGGATGTCAAACAACGCCCCACAAATATCAATGTCCTTGGTGGTGGTTTTCACTGCGTCCCAATTATGTGGCCCTCTAACCTCTAACCTCCTCATCCTCTATATGGAAAGTAGGAGGTTGCTCTATGGGCCCGCCCTCTCATATGCATTGATCAACCTCTCAATGCTCTCTAGAATCAAATTCAAACTACGCCTAGTAAGCGACATAACAAGTATATTATGTAGCTCTCATGTGATCCATGTGTGTTGATCCCTAACATCATCTAGTGTAATAATGGTTGTAATGTCATTCGACAAAGGGATTGATGTTTCCAGATGATCCTCAGCTTCACCCTGTTGAAAGTATGCAAATCATAAACATAATTTAATAGCATATATAACAAACTAAGCATAATAACATATACATTAAATTCAAACACATCAATTAAAGATGATTTAAAAATTAAAGAGAATTTCAAGACATAAACACATCAAGTTTAAGGACATAAACACATCCATGTTGGACAAAGATGGCAACTGAAAAAACAGTGTTGGATTTCCAACATTTCTTCAGTGGTAACCCCTTCAGCGTGGGGAAGGGGTTGAGGAGAGAGGAAATGGAGAGCATGATATATGTTTTTGACATGGATATCTATTGTCAAAGTCATGGCTTAGAAAGCTTTATGAAGGCTACTTGGCTGGACATAAAGGAGGCTCTAATACAAGTGTACAATACAACATTGTGTCATTCATAATGCCAAGGTTTACTCGAGTATTAATAAACCTTTAAATAACTTTTTGGTTTGAAGTGGATGACTTCTCCAAGTTCGGAGTGGATGGCTTCTCAGGCTCTCTAGTAGTGAGAAGAACAACTAGAGATTACCTGGTGGGCAGTAAAGGAAGTGGATTCGTTGCCAATGCCTTTCTAACCAAAGTTGTGGCCAAGTTTGATTTCAATAGGATTCAGATTTGCCAAGGGCTGACCTTTAGGGGTGATCTTCTAGGTGTCAAAACCTTATCGTTTATAGTGGGTTCTGTTAACATACATTTCTCTATAGGTTGGTCTGTTCTTATTATGTTTGAAGTTGAAGCTAATATTTCCTGGTTACGCTTTCTGTGTATAATGGCGACAATAGCCATTTCTATAACATTGTGCATGACTAAGCCATTATTTTAAGTCATCTTACTTCTATTGGTTATCATTTATATCTATTCCATTATTTGGATATTCTGAACTCTCGTCAACTATCTTCCATTAGCCCTACTTGGTTTGGCTATTGTGTGGCGATCTTCGAACTTGAAGGATAAAATTTTCATTGTGGTGTTACCTTTATTTTTGTGTTTGTTATTTTATTATTACCACTTGTGGAATTTTTAACCCTTCTAATAGCCTTGTTTTCTTGTTTTGTTGGGTCATTCTATGGATAATTTTTAAGTTGGACAAAATATTTCTTTTTGTGATATGTTTGGAGGTAGTGTACTTTTAGGCTTTCTTGCCTTTCATATTGGATGGGTGTTGTCTATCGAGACTACAAATTCATTTGGAAAGTTATTTTTTCGTCAAAATCTGACGATTTTTATTTTAAAAAATCTGATCATAGAAGTGTTTGAATCATTTTCGATGGTGGAAATGGATTCAACACCATCAAAAACCTTTTGGGCACCCAAAATACTGAAGTTTAACAGCTATAACCCCAATTTCCCAAAATTTCTGTGAAATTTTAACAAAAATTATACCAAAATTTCCATTATTTTCTAGACAAATTTGTAACCTAATTAAATTGGCCAGGGTTGATGTGTGGAAATATAAAAGTGGTGAAATGGACCAGTCGCAGCGATTTTCTGAATAAGAAAAACTCGCTAGAATATTTCGGGAGAAGTCCTCACTAGTATACCCTTCTGCATTCAAGATTCTTTATCAACGTTGTCTCAGGGAGAGTTCCGAGCAAGTGGGAAGCGCCATGGACATACTTAATTTTCAAGAAAACACCATGATTAAAATATCACTCAAGGCTTCTTACCTGCCTTCGTGAATTTGAAGTGTAATGTAGTTTACCCTACCAATTGTTTGTACAACACTAAATATTATATACACTTCACAGGATGCTCATGGTTTTCTCATATATTATGATCTAAGGGTTAGACAATATATAATTTTTAGAGATTCTTTAACTCTGTACTTGAATGTGGTTAATTTTATATGGTATATTTTACTTATAAAATGTAACCTATTATATATATATAATTTA
>APFE031609072.1:0-25460 GCA_000404065.3 Pinus taeda
TTATGTGGGAAGGAATTCAACAGCTAAAAATTTTTAATGAAAAAAATGTCAATATATAAAAATTAGTATCATTTATAGGGTGTCAATTCATAATAAATCTAAAAAAATCTATATAAATCATAACTCTAATTAAATTATAAATTATTATTATTATATCATTGTAGTGTTGAACATTTAAATATTGTTTTGAGATGTTATAGTGTTTATAAATGAATGGAGATATTTAAATGATAGCTCAATATAAGAAAGATATAAAATAAAACATTAAATAATAAAATAATAATAATAAAATTCCACTTTTAGGGGGAAAGCTCCTGCTCATATCGTCACTCATTGAAGCCCCAACTCCCACCATTCAGGTGGTCCAGGTCTCAATCGATGAGGCTCTGAAGTTTTCTGAAAGTGCCCTAATCTCCTAGTTCAATGGTGTTTTGCCGTGATTGACAGCGCTCCATAGTTGGATCTCGGAGGTATTGAAACCTATCATCTTTGATGAAGTTATATCTACCCTTGTGCTAGGGGTTTCTTTATAGTAGATTTTGAAAAATCTGAAATCAGATAATCTTTTTTGGATTCTGGCCCTTGGTTTCGGGAAAACTCAAGCCCATTCATGAAGCCATGGAACCCATCATTTGATCCCTCAACAATAGTCATAACCTGATCACCAGTTTGGGTGAAGTTGCCAAACCTACCCTTGCATCTCTAGAATTTCTCCTCGCTAAAAGCCATTGGAAATGCAATTGGGAAATATTAGTGCATGTGCCCAGAAACAAAGAAATATGCCAGAACCACCTATGCACGCATCTATGTGGAAATGGACTTCAGCGCCGGATTCCCAGCTAAAATAAACCTAACAAGTAAAGACTATGTGTGGAACCAGAAACTCGATTATGGAGTGTCCTCTTCAAATGTCGATCCTACTTTGAGACAGATCATCTAGCCAAAAATTGACCAAAAGCCTCCCAGAAAAATGCTAGAAAAAATCACCACAGATCTACATGGTGGGAAGGAGCACAAAATGAACACTACATTGTCATCAAAGAAGAATACTCTTAAGAAAACTCTGAATCACGAGAAATCGGGCAAGAAAGAAACAACTCTCAAAACAAGCAAGGGGAAAGCCCCATCCAACTCGACAACCCCTCAAGTTATGAGGATTCGAATACCGCACAAAATAAATCTTCATTTAATAGCGAAGCAAATCTCCTAGACCGAAATTCTTCTCCGACTATCTTCAAAAGGACACCAATGTCCCAAGAACTAGAAGAGATGAAGGAGATGTAAGATAAAGGAAGTTGGAAGACCATAGAGAAAAAAAATGAAAGTTGCAGCACCCCCGCCAAGAAAGACAAGGAGCTAGACAATTAAAAAATAAGAAAATTATAGGTCTGATACACCAATTTGGTCTGAGTGGATGTTAACCACCATCATCATTATCATCACAATATTGACTTAATTAAAAAATTAAAAAAAACAATAAAAATAACAAATCCATTCAATTCAAATTGTTATAATTTAATTGTGTTTGGATTAATAAAAATACAATTAATTTATTTTAAATTAAAATAACAATAGTTCATATATTCCAAAACATTATTAAGAAACAAAAAAACGTTAATAAATAATTAATAAATTATATTTTTATTAAAAATAATAAATATATAACTATAATATATAATATATATATATATATATATATATATATATAAACTACGAATTGAGATCTATTTTATCATATAAATTGAAATAATGATTCATATTTGCTATCATTATATTCGAGAATAATATAATATTGGCTCAATTAAAAAAAAAAAATTAGTTCCATTCAATTCAAATTGTTATAATTTAATTTCGTTTCTATGAATAATATTACAAACAATTTATTTAAAATTAATAACAATGTTTCATGTTCATTAGTATGATTAAAATTTAATAAAATTAATTAATAAATGTATAATTAAAAATACTAATATTTCTAAATGTAGACTTATGATATATATAAGCTACCAATTAAGATCTATTTTACCATATAAATTGAAATAATGATTCATGACCTCGTGTTAGTGAGGTGCTTGAGCAATAAGAACTCAACCAATTAAGCTAACCCTTGAGGCTTATCTATATCATCAATGTTATGCATATCCTATTAAAAAACTAACGTCATATTCAGTTGTCAGTTTGAGAGCTTAAGGCATTAATAATCTTCATGATTCCAACAAATAAATTGACTAGGGTGTGCTTCTGGTGGTGTTGTTGGCTTGCCTTCCATCATGTCTTGGGTTTGGAGTGAGGTGGTGGTGTCAACTCTAGCTTCCTCGTACATTTAATGCACATTAAGTGCATGTTCAAACATTGTTTTGTCTAGCATCACAAAAACATCATTAAAATTATAGGCGCTGTCGACATGGCCATCCATTTCCTCAGTTGTGTGAAGATGGAGACTTTGCTCAATTTTAGGGAAATTCATTTCATTTCTCAGTGTTCATGGTGCAATAACATGGGTGACATAACAAAGGTGGTCGAGGAAGGGGAAGACCCCCCCTCCCTCCCTAGGATGGGAAAAGGGAAGAACATTTTGATTGCAATATTCTACACCACTATCAACAAATGGTGGCATAGGGAGAAGCACAATAGCTTAGGGTCACAAGTGACAATAGTTAGGATATATGCATCCTCCTTGGCCATGATTATAGGGATCAAGAAGATACTAATGTGCTACTGGAAGGAAATGTCTTAGATATGGAATTTCATTTACATCATGGAATATTAGTTTACCGTTGCATTTCCAACCTCCTAGGCATGCAACTTCAAGGTTCTAAGTCACCCTCGACTAAAATAGTGAAAAACTCCTCGTTTTCTCCAGCGCATGAAGATTCTCTCCACGATAAGCATTGTATCTCTTCGCCCCAAAAATGCTAGTCCTGTGGCGAGTTGAAGATTTTCTACCAATTTGAACCCCTCCTATAACAAAGGTGGCTATGTTAGTTATCAAGGTGTCTAAATTAGTGGTCCTCTCCAACGACATTCTAATTTTCTAGTCTCCTCCAGCTAGTTAGCTTCCTTAGAGCTCCCTCTTCCAAATGACCTGGACTATTACAAGTCATGCCCCGTCATCTAGGAGGACTGCCCTAAGCGCTAGCTAGCATTATAATTCCATTAAGATAACCTCTTTTGCATTTTTTTATGTCTTGTTTCTCTCATCTCTAGATATGATTTTTCCTATTTGATGCAATGTAACTATCTAGAGGCTCTCTCGTTTCTCCTCTATGAGAAGAGCCATGCTTCCCTTCACCATTTTCTCTCTCAATTTCAAGCCAATGTTCATGGCCACTCTCTGTTGAGCTCTAAAGCTATGAAGTATGTAGCTTTTCAAACTCTACCTTCATATAAAGCTTCTTTACTAACAAAATAAAATTATTTAAAATATATATCTATATATATATGTGTGTGTGTGTGTGTGTGTGTGTAACTATGTATTATCGAGCTTTTAATAAAATAAAAAATAAGGACACCTCTATATATAGACATCTAAAATCTATATAAGTAAAAATAATATTATTCAAAACTCGTTCTCACTCAAGTTCTACTAAGTGTTGAGAGGAATCAAATCTCTAGAGGTGCAAGCCTTTCCTTATGTTTTGCACTAAACACGAGGTTTGCATCTTAAGAGATTCGATCCCTTTTTGCACTTCAATTAATCAAAACGATTAACCATGGTGGTTCATAGTATTTAAATAGAATTTGTTAAAATACTATAATCCAATACCATGGCTTATGAATACCACATGCCAAAAAAATCATAATTCACATCATATAACAATTGTTCACATTACATTTTTTAATTAATCAATTTAGTTAATAATGATGAAAGTGAATAACTACTATGGAAATAAATCTTAACCTTTGATTTCTCTATATTACTATGAATATTATCGAATATTCAATGGAGATTAAACCTCTTCGATCCACCCAATATTGATAGTTTTGAGGATAGGTGTGTCTATTTTGGAATAAATATTCTAGAATTTTAATCCAGTTGTCAATTAGTGTAGCCATATAAATTAAATGGCTCACAAATTTCAATTGGAATTTATCCATAATGACCATCAAAACACTTACTTCATCATACATCTCAAATTTAATTTTATTTAAAAAAATTGTAAGCTTAGATTGTATTACCTCACAAAATAAAAGTTTTCACTACATCATTAGGCCAACCGTTGTTAATATGCTTTATGGCATTATTAACATACTTTTTGGAAGATGGTCTCAATCTGCTAAATGGGAAAACAAATATTTTCACCACCTTCCTATAGAATAATCAGTCTATAGCTGCAAGAGATTAATAATAGTTAGACAACTAAAGTATCTACTACATAATCAAGATACAAAAAAGTACCAACAATCATTTAACAACTAGGATTCGTAAAAAGTAGTAGGTCCTAAGCCTTTCGCGGTAGATCCTAGACGAGTGGATGTAGTGGCAATGCGTGATGTACCTCAATTTACACATGAGAAAAAGGATTATCTTGTAATAAAGTAGTCAATACTTACTCTATACATCTCAAATACAAGACATGAATATATTGTTTACCCGAGGTCTTAGATTACACCCATGTATATAACATGATCATAAACATTTCTCCTCTAACAAGTTTTTGGATCATGCTATAGGTTATATAACTCCCCTTGTTTAGAGAAAAGAGATTTTTTATTTGGATTCCTCATGTTTACCCCAATGACCACATTTTATTTATACTAGGCATTAATTGTCTGTTAATCCTCCTCATCATTAATGATCTCCTTTGATTGCATATATTTGTTTGACATATAGCATATGACATAAAATAGGTAATGTATAATGATCTTACCACATACTCTACATGAACACTAATGTTCATCTACCTAAAACCCCTCTAACATAGGGACATAATATTATGCATACATAATAGATCAATGGCTTAGGCTTAAGGTATTACACTAGCACTTATGTTGCACCCATATACATTTTATATTAACATCTTAATATTTTGTGTGGTCCTTATATCGTGGTTCAGGTTGGTGTATATTTCTTGTTACGTATGGGTCCTCATACATATTTTCTCTAAGCCACATGGCATACCTTCCATGTGCCAACACACCACCTTCATATGCTTATTAGGTTCAGTGGTTAAGATATTTTGAATTGATCCATTGGAGGTTGTGTTTCGTTGTTTTGGCTAGGGTTGATTAGCTCCTTTGATTTTCATTTGTTCTATTTGCACTTTCCTCCGCCATGGATATGGTTTTATGGTGAGTGAAAAGGGTTCAATCCTATCCACTTTTTCTTTTTTCTTCACCCAGATGTTACACCGACCCTTCTACATGCAGATGGCCTCTTTTATTCAAATTAATTTAAGTTCCACATGATGAGACCTGGTGAGTATTAGAGTTTAAATTATAGGTTTTTCTTTCTATATCAATTTCATTTGTTGATTTCCATGGCTTTTGTGTCTAACGACCAATGGTTTTCTTGTACAATCTATGAGAATGGGTAATGGATAATTTTATTACAACAGGGTCAAGACCCTTCCAGTGCTTCCACTACTTCCAACAAATTTTATATTTATGTTTGATTTATGTTTTTTCGGCTTAAGGGCTTCATTCAAGTATCCTTTAACTCGTGTAAAATAAATCTTGTCTTTTACCCTTACACCTTCTGTCTATTATTATTGTTAATTGAGATGTATTCTGAGCAGTTCCTCTACAACCATGTATTTTGCAATGAAAATTATGGAATTGGAGACAACTTCTCCTCAACGAATTCCCTCACAATTATAGGTAATATGTCCTCCTTCACTAAATGTTTACCTTTTAAACCCTTATTGTCTAGATTCATTTCAACTATTGTGGCATGAGTTTTTCCTCTATTACAGGGCTTTTTTAGTTTTTTCTCATGCGTTTAACTCAAGTTATCTTGCATCTTCTATTCCAAGCGTGGTTATGTTGGTTTTTCAATCATGGCTCTAGCCTTTGGATTACTAGAAAGTTGTGGTTTTTCAATCAAAGTGACCTGATAAGGTTTAACCCTATTAAGGTTTTTAGGGTTTCTCTTGTTCGTACTTTTCCATTAATTAAACCTAGCTAATTATTTGCAAAGTTGCATTAATTGTTGTAATTTTTCATGTCTCATATGTTTTACTTTATTTCGACTTTGGATAAGAAGTTAACTAGATTGACATGTCCACTCATTCTGGAAGTAGTTAAGATGAACGCCATGGAAGTTTCCTTTACAGGTATTAAACTTCTCTCTTACCTTTATTGCTTGATAATGTCTATTATTAATATTATGGTTTCTATTGGTTGACAGATAGGCTCACTGTTGTTTTGTCATAGGTGCACCCTGAACCTTGGAGTAGCTTCTAATTCTTCTATCAAATTATGCTTTGGAAAAAGGAGAACATGACTCCTTGCAAATCTTTCCCTAGAGGTTGGAAGCCCCGTGCATCTCGCAAAATTGTATATTTCGTTTCTAGTATGCTTTCATGCTTGGATCATATATTTTTGTACTTCTAAGGCATTCAATGAAATGCCTGGACATTGCTCTTATATTTTAAATTAGGGTTCTTTGATGAACCTATGTGTTTTTTTGCTTACATGGATTATGATTTGGTTGTTTCCAAGTATAAGTGGGGCCCATAAAGAAATAAAATGAAACCAATAAAAGTAAAAAGAAACAAGAAAAATGAATAAGAGATAGAGAGGGAAATCACGACTAGGTAGGCTAGGGTTGCAAGGGAGATGATATGGAATTTCCTTAGGGTGCCATGTTGGTCCAAGGAGCCACATCAATGACCATGTGAAATAGACATCACATTAGTAAAGTGTGTCCTACGTTTGTTAAAAAAATGGTTTAGAGCCTAAAATTTATTTTTCCCACAATAAGAGCATATTTGTTTAGTTATAGAATTTTTTGGGCATATTTGCATTGTCAAATACTATGGAAGTTCTAGTGAGGGATACTAAACAATTATGCATATACCTTTCAAGAAATTCACATTATTGTTTTTTAAAAGACAAGCCAATTTTCTTTTATAAAGGCCTTGTTAGTGATGAAAATTTTGCAGTAAAGCCAATAGTCATACATGAAGATACCCAATTAAACTTTTCCTTAAAATCCTAAGGGTTTGAGTGGAGGTTCCAAAATAGCACAAATTCCACTATTCTAGACCACTTTAGGGGGATTTTGGAAATTTTGAAAGAGATCCTACATGACAAAAACGAATATTTCCTCAACTATTTATTTACTCATTAAGATAAATAAATTTTCCTTAGTAATTTTATCATGAAACTACTTACTTGTGAGATAGTTAGTTTTGCTAAAATATTTCCCAAGAAAAAACTAAAGAAGTGCAAAGTTGTCATTCTCAAGTTGTTGTAGATTTTTTCTAGAGAAACATAATTAAAATCTAAGCGTTATTGTGAAGTCACCATCACTAGTCTTATAAATGTCTTCCACAAATTGTTTTCTATTTTTTTTATATTTCCCTCTACAAGTACCAAAACTTTTCCTTTGGAACTAACTACATCAATATGAAAAGTGTAAGAAAAGGGTGAAAATTGATAACTTCATGGAGCCATAATTCTTAAATTAGAAGTTGGCATCCAACGAGAGAGCAATCATTATAAAGCTAATCTAGAGGATGATAGGATATAAAGTTTATTTTTTTCCAGCTATGCTTTTGCACATCTTTCAATATTGTAAGAAAGAAATAGTTGGGCTTAGTGAATCATGCAAATTTCATGAAGAAGATTCCCAAATCAATGTTACTAT
Organism: Pinus taeda; assembly: GCA_000404065.3. Lineage (NCBI taxonomy): Eukaryota > Viridiplantae > Streptophyta > Pinopsida > Pinales > Pinaceae > Pinus > Pinus taeda. The sequence continues at coordinate 7,814 of APFE031609072.1, forward strand.
TGCACCAATATTTTTAAATGATAGAGGTGCAAACCATATGTGATTATTGAGTAAATAAGGCTAGAGATACCTCATGATGGAACATATATAGATGTGAAGATGTATGCTTGGTAGCACAAAAGAATGGCAATGAACAATGGTTTAGCAATGAGGTAGTGTTGATTATTGGAAAGGAAAATTAAGGAGAGTATTATGAAGAAGTATGTTCATAATGAATCAAATGCCATGGAAGTAAATTATTAAATTACATTATAGATCATATTCCAAATTTAATGGTAAAGAGTAAATCATTTCTTTTCTATGTCATTTATGGACTCCAGAGATTGGTGAGTGCTATGTCCATGGAATATTTGTACTATGATGATCCACACAAAGGGATCACTTCCTATCAACTCAACCACAGAGCATGACCCCAAGTGTTTCAAGAGAATTGAACCCATGACATCTCAATAGCAAAGGTTCTTTAACAATAGCGACTCGACTAATTGAGCTAACCCTCTACACTTGTAAAGAGTAAAGTGATATGAGAAGCTATTTTATTTGTAAAAAAGGAGAATGCATATAAGACATTCATTGTAATTGGTAAGTGAAAAATAGATTTCAAGAGAAGAGATAGGAAATAACTTGCTTTTTATGTCTATTTACTACATGAGTAAAGGAATGATGATAGTTATGAAGAGACACAAGAGATCCAAGGTATTGGAGTTGAATACTATGCTAAAAAATTATTTTCAATATTATGCTACGAAATTATGCTCAATAAGTGTATGAAGGATGCCTATGTAAAGCAAAGGCTTGTGCAGATTATGACCATTGTGGTTGGTTATTACATATAGCCACGAAACCTTGCTATAGATAAGAAGAATGGATTAAGCTTGTTGGAAAATATTTTTGTTACCATGCATATCAAGTTAAAGTAAGTTTTTATCCATTGATTTAAGGGAAAGCTAAGCAATGATAATTTCAATGATGTAAGCGAGGAATGGGATGGGTGTGCCATCTCTATTGGAATTTATATCGAGATTATAAGACTTGTGAGCTAGTAACCAACAATTTATCCTTAAACGAATTCAGAGAAAGAAATCCACTAGATTATCAAAGTTATTAGTAAAAGCATGGTGCAATGTAATAAATCACTCTATAAATTGATGGAAACAAGGAATAGGAATTGTTGATGCATGTAGAGAACAATGAGTAGATTCCAATGTAGAGTGGATTGAAAAACCAAATATATTATAGCAAGAATAGTAGTTGTAAAGTGAAATCATAAAGGAAGCACATGAGAAGGAAAGCATATATATTCTTAGTGTTGCTATAAAATAAAAAAGCAATTTACAAGGAAAAAAAAAACATGTGAAGTTGGGAATGCATTCACTGTAATGCTATGAATGACACAAGGCCTAGTTAAAGTTAAAACGGGGTAAAACAAAGAAGTTTACATGAGACTAGAAAGGAGCTAAAATGGGGAGTAAAATATAGAAGTTTACATGAAGCTAGAAAGGACATAAAATGCATCGATAAAGTTTGTTGAGATGTGAATTAATGAAGCCAAGGCCAAAGGAAAAATTATTCCAAAGGGAAAGAGATTGGTTAAATATAGAATTGCAATAGTAATGTTAAGAGGAAACCATTGTAGCTACAACACCACAAGCGCCAAAATGTTCAAGCAAAATAAAGTTTGATAAAATTGTCGTAGAAAAGTATGCGGTGGTAAGGATTCAATATCAATAGAATATTTTGACTAAACATGTGAAGTAGCCAAGGTTGGACTCGCTACAATGTGCTCAAGTAAGGGAGAAACAATGCAGAGATAGGTTGAACACGCTACAATGTGCTCAAGTAAGGGAGAAACAATGCAGAGATGAGAATATTGGGAGCAAATAAGGTTACGCAAGTCTATTGCCATTTGAAAATAGCCGCATAAAGCATAAGAAGCTATAGGACGTTGATGGAGTAGTTGCACTGAAAATGGTAAGCAAAATAGCCATCTTAATAGGGGCATTGCTTAACCCATATTTTTTTATAATTTTATATATATTTCTAAAATTAATTAAATTGATACGTGACATAGTGAAACCATGCCAATGATGCGATGAACCATCATGTATCCCATGGTCCATCATTGTTATGATTTCACAATTGCACATATCATCCACCGTATGTATAGCAATAGATGAGATATTTAAGTGAAGATGCATATAAATATTCTACTCTTCCCGTTGCCACCTTTGAGAATGGTTGCCTAAAACCCAGAGAAAACCAAAAGATTATGTATTCTATTTAATTTGCTTTTAACGAAAACCAACCCTCAACTTTAATTCAAATAAATAAAGAGAACGCGTACAATTGATGACAACCCCAACATAAAGAAATGACTGAATGGATGTTTGGAACCCCAATCTAATCAGTGCCTTTGAGAACATCTACATCTACATAACACGCACTAGAAGGTTCGGCTCACCTTATCATTAAATATATTTATTCAATTAGATGTTTTAGGTATTGAATTAGCTCATTGGGCTAGTTAGGTTTTTATTTTTTTTAAATAATCTGAATCGCTCGAACGACTCTCCATTTCTACAGAGATATTCATTTCAATCTCATATCCACGTCTCTCATTATATATGTATTTGCCTTACACTTCCTTGTCATCGCAGAGTCCATCGAAGACAGCAAGTGCCATTTCTAGCTACTGCTAATTTTCCAGTTTGCAGGCTCGCCTCCTTGTGGAAGGATTCGCCGAAATGGCCATAGGAAGGGGAGTTTCTCGTCATGGTATAAATTTTAGGGTTGTAATAACAAAATTGTTAGTTTTATTGAGTGTAAGCAGGGAATTATTGATGTGTGAAGCTCAAGCTGTGGCTGCTGCGGGCAGCATTCAGCGAACCCAGATACACCAAGTGCTGGCGGCGCTCAGTACTCCCTCTGTAAACTCAGGGGTTGGCATCTCCACCACGGCGGGTCCTTTAAGCACACCCTTGACAGGCACGCAGGTGTTTATGACATCTCAGTCCGCCACTTTCAGTGCGATGCTCATAAGACAGCAAACGAATACGGCCGTCGGAGGGCTGGGTACCGATTTCTGTTACATCGACGTCATCAATACTGCGGCTCAGCAGAGCGTGTGGGAGTCCCCCTGCGAACCCATAACAACTACCAATCCTTGCATACTGCAGCTTTCGGACAACGGGTTGGAGATCATGGATGGGAATAACAGGGACGTCTGGAACAACGGTGCATCGAATAACTACCAGTCATTGGTTCTGTTGGAAAACGGAGCTCTCCAATTGGTGGACAAGAAAGGCCAGACAATCTGGTCCTCGACCGATCATCCGCGGGTGAATCAAAACTGCGGCACCGTTCTCCAGCCGGGATCCTCTCCTTTCATTAATCCTCCATTCGCTTCCCCCCTGCAGGCTCAGCTGCCCAATGGCCAGCCAGTCTTCACACAGCCTTTCACCACCGCTAACCCATTGTGGGTAGTGGTGCTCCACAGAAAATTCATCCATATTACCTAATCGCTGCTGGATGCCTCATCGCCCTATTTCTCTTTCCTTAATATGCATGGACTATTGCCCTCCCTATCTCGCATGAGTTCATTCTTATTATTAATTATAAACAATATGTTATTCCTCTATTCATGCCTACTGCATCAATCCATGCATGTCCATATAAGCACAATAACATGTATACGAAAACCCAGCTCCCTGCGCCTCTGCACCTACCTCTGGCTTTCCTGTATGCATTCGTAAAAAATAAAAGAAAAAATAACAGAAACATAACCCCATGTATGGTAGGATTGTTTCTAGTTTACGATTTGTTTTGGGATAGTCTGCCTTGATTTTCTCCTCATTTCTACTTGTGTAATTGATTGAAACCAAGTGGATTCGTATCAATTTTTGTGTAACTGTTTGTAAGTGAGTGGATTCGTGGATTCGTATCAATTGAATTAGCTGCTCAGGAATCGGGCACAAATTTAACGTGCTCTTGTAAGAATTGCGCCCGGATGTGAATGTTGGGAATTTTCTGGTAAATTCCAAAATAAAAATTAATTGAATACAGAGCAATGTTCTGTTTTTCTCCTGAGGATCTTTTTGTTCACGGAAGCAAATAAAATTTCTGAGAACAGAGATTTTTCACACCAATAAAATCTTTATATTCATTAACAAAAACCTTTATATTTCTTCCTCTTTCTCAGAGGGATTCACCAAGAACTTTCACTAAAAACAAAATTACCCTGCCTCTTTTAAAAATGATTTTTACACTGCTGTGTAAAATCTTCTTTCACATTTAATGATGTAAAAAGGTTTTTTACACTTAAACCTCTAAAATAGATTTTTCTTACATGGGTTTAATGATGTAAAATAACAAAAAAAAAATTTCACATTCACCCAAGAAAAATTTCTCACATGCCTTGCTGGTTTTTCACATTGCATTTAACCAAAGTTTTCATTTGCTATGCTGCTCCACACCATACATTTTAATTATGCATTTCAATGCATATACTTCACAAGAATTTTATTCGCACTGTTGTGCATTGGTTTTCCTGTTACTTTCTCTGCTTCCGCGAGCCTTCTTCTTCGCTGGTTTTCTATTCGCTGTAGCGAACCCCAGTTGCTTCTCCTCCCGTGTGCAATAACAAATACAAATTCAACGCACACAAACAAAACTATATCGCATACATTTTTTATGTGTTAATACATGCCATATGAAAACATAAAGTTTTTACCTAAGACTATGACACATTCATTTAATGCATTAAAGTTAGAACCGGCGGTTAAATCAAAAAACAAATTTTGGCAGGTTGAGGGAGATCTGGTCCGTTGACTTGATCGGACGCATTTCGCATCCTTCAGCCACACAACCCAAACGAACTTTAATGTTCGGGGGATGGGCAGTTTTGGAATTGTACACTGAACGCGTGTCATTTGGTCGGGGTGTTCGGAGGCCCTCTCACAAATACCACAAATGCTGAAAGGTGGTGTGATACAAAACTGGTGGTTTTCCGAAAATGGTTTTGCTGGAGTTAATGCGGGCAGTTGGAAATTAATATTTCAACACTCCCCTTTAATTTCAACTGCTGGGTTATAGTGATACCCAAACATTTCCTCAAAAATTCAAAGCTTTTCTGATCCAATGGTTTGGTCAAAATGTCTGCAACCTGTTCCTCAGTCCTGCAATGTTCTAAGACCATTTCTCCATTGCTCACCAATTCCCTGATGTAATGAAACCTCGTGTCAATGTGTTTCGTTCTCTTATGAAACACTGAATTCTTGGATAATGCAATAGCTGAGCTATTGTCACAAAAAATCACTGTTGCTTTTGCCTGCTCTTGGCCTAAGCTCCTCAACATCCTTCTCATCTAAACTGCTTGACATGTTGCTGCTGTAGCTGCCACATATTCTGCCTCTGCTGTAGACAATGCTACAATGGACTGCTTCTTAGAAGCACATGAAATGGCTCCTGACCCCATGTGAAAAACATAACCGGAAGTGCTTTTCCGATCATCTACACTTCCATCCCATTCTGAGACAGTATATAAGATGCCAAACCTTTTAGTACCTTTAACATACCTCAGAATTCTTTTTGTTGCCTGCCAATGTGCTTCCTTTGGCCTCTCCATGAATCTGGAAATCAAACTAACTACAAACATTATGTCAGGTCTAGTTGCAGTTAAATACATAAGGCTGCCAACTATGCTCTTGTACAAACTAGGATCAAAATCCTTGCTGATGTCCTCTTTGCTGAGTTTTAATCCCATTACTGTGGGAGTGATCGCTGCCTTGCACTCTTTTATATTAAATCTGCCCAACACTTCATTTACATATTTTGCCTGTGAGATAAAAATTCCATTTTCATTTTGATCTACTTCTATTCCTAAGAAGTATCTCAGCAAAACCCATGTCAGTCATTTCAAATTCCTCTTTCATGATTGCTTTGAAATTTTCAATGAGGTAGTCATCATTACCTGTAAAAATCACATCATCAACATATAACACAACAATTAGCAATTTACCATCTTTTTCTTTGATGTAGACTGTGGGTTCTCCCTCACACTTTTCAAATCCATTCTCTAGTAGATAGGAGTCTATCCTATTGTACTATGCTCTTGGTGCTTGCTTCAGCCCATAAAGAGCTTTCTTCAATCTGCACACTTTGTGCTCTTCACCTTTCTTCTCATAGCCTAGAGGTTGTTCAATGTAAACCTCTTCCATTAACACCCCATTCAAGAATGCTGACTTCACATCCATTTGGTAAACTTTCCACTTGTTTTGTGCTGCTATGGATAGCACTGCTCTCACGGTTTCCATTCTTGAAACCGGTGCGAAAGTTTCCTCATAATCTCTTCCATACTGCTGCTTGTATCCCTTGACAACCAACCTTGCCTTGTGTCTTTCTATCTTGCCTTCAGCATTGCACTTGGTTTTATAAACCCATTTGACTCCAATGACTTCTTTACATTTTGGTAGCTCAACCAACTCCCATGTTTTGTTTCTTTCTATGGCATTCATCTCCTCAACCATAGCAATTTCATTTCTTCTTAAGGGTGTTCCTTGCTTTCCTTGTGTTGGCGTTACTGTTTGGGGATGTATTTCAGCCATCTCTTCATCATCTTCATCATGAGACAAACAATTTTTAACATTAATTGTTTTCTCTATGCTTCCATCCCAAGCTTCCTCCTCAATGAATTGAACATCTCTGCTCACAAAAAACTTCTTGGTAGATGGGATATACAACATGTAAGCTTTGGATTCCTCACTGTATCCAATGAAAATACATTTCTCCCCTTTGCTGTCCAACTTCCTCCTTAGCTGATCTGGAATGTGTGCATAGGCCACACATCCAAAAACTTTCATGTGCGTGACTCCTTGCTTTCTCCCACTCCATTCTTCTTCCGGAACTCTATTCATCACTGCTTTTGTAGGACACTATTCAAAATATATGTTGCACAATTTACAACTTCAGCCCAATAATCATTTGGCAAATGTTTTGCCTTCAACATGCTCCTTGCCATATCCATGATGGTCCTATTCTTTCTTTTAGAAACTCCATTTTGTTGTGGAGTGTACCTAGCTGTGAATTGCTTATGAATTCCATTTTCTCTACAAAACCGTAGGAATTCTTTCGAGATATACTTACCTCCTCTGTCAATTCTCAAGACTTTGATATGCAGCCCACTTTGGCTTTCTACAAGTGCTTTGAAATTTCGGAATTTTTCAAACACTTCACTTTTGTTTTTAAGGAAATATACCCAAGTTTTTCCTGTAAAATCATCAATGAAAGTTAGAAAATATTGGCCGCCTGCTAGTGATGGAGTTTGCATTGGTCCACATACATTTGAGTGGACAATCTCTAAGGGTGCCTTTGCCCCTATGCTTTTCCCTGATGGAAAACTTTCTCTGTGTTGTTTTCCCAATATGCAACCTTCACAAAGGCTGTCCGGTTTCTCTATCAATGGTAATCCCTTCACCATTCCTTTTCTGCTTAGCAAGTTTAGACCTCCAAAATTGAGATGTACAAATCTCAAGTGCCACAACCAATTTTCATCCTTTGGCACGCTTTGGAAGGCCTCTTGGGTCACTGCTGCAATTTCATTTTTGTTTTTCAAATCTGCCCTGATCCTGAGAGGGAACATCCTGTTCCTTGTCATCTTCACTTCAGCAATGCATCGTTTACTGGGTGGTATATCCATGATGGTACACACATCATTCACAAAGTAAACATTGTAACCCTTTTGGACAAGCTGTCCAATACTCAAGAGGTTACATCTCATTCCGGGGACATAATACACATCTGCTATGGTTTTCTTTTCTCCTTGCTTTGTGAATATTTTTACCTCCCCTTTTCCCATAACAGACACTTTGCTATCAGTTCCTAGTGTGACCTTTGATTTCATATTTTTATCTAGGGCAGAAAAAAGAGCTATATTTCCTGTCATATGGTTGCTGCAACCTGAGTCTAAAAACCATATGTCTTCACTATTTGTTTCAGCCATGTTACAAGCTAACAACACATTAGTTTGGCTGATGTTCTCTCTAGTAACATTTGCATTTTGTCTATTACTCATATCATGCTGCTTCTTCCTACATTCATTGGCATAATGCCCATATTTTTTATAGTAATAACATTGAACATTGGATTTTTCATACCTTTGTCCTTGAGCATGATGTTGTCCTCTTTGTTAGTTGCTGCCTCGGCCTTGGTTCTGAGCCCATTCTTTGAGAATTTGCTGGACTGTTCCTTCCACCTCTGTTTTGGCTTCTACCTCTTCCTCTCTTGTTTCCTCTCACTTGACCTCTTCCTCTTCCAAAGGACATCTGGGTCTTCAAGGCTTGCTCTAGATATGAGTTTTCATTTCTACTCAACCTCTGCTCATGTGTTACCAGTGATGCATGGAGTTCATCAACTGAAAAGTTTGAGAAATCCTTTGTCTCTTCTATGGTGGTGACAATCACATTGAACTTTGAGGGTAGGACCCTCAATAGTTTCTCCACAATCTTCCTTTCTTCAAGAACTTCTCCATGAGTCCTCATCTGTGTGACCAATCCAATCACATGTGTGAAGAATGAGTCAATATTGTCTGACTCTTTCATGTTCAGATTCTCAAAATCTTTCCTCAGCAATTGTAGTTTTGCTGTTTTCACTTTCTCCATGCCCTGATAGGCTGTCTTGAGGGTTTGCCATGCTTCTTTGGATGTCTTGGCTATTGTTATCCTTGGAAACACACTCTCATGGACTAACTGATTAAAAAATACAAGGGCTTTGGAATCCTTTTTCCTATTGCTCTTCAATAGGTCTTTCTCTGCTTGAGTTAATCTATTAAACTCATTTTCATATGCTGGTTCTTCAAATCCATATTCAACAAGTTCCCATAAATCTTGTGAGGAAAACAGGGCTCTCATGGTTATTGCCCAATAGTCATAGTTTTTTCCATTTAATTGTGGGAGCTGAGGATTAAAAACGCCTATGCTAGTGCTTGTGCTGGCCATTCCTTGCATTCTCAGCTATGCTTCTAAATCCTTGACTGTATATTTTAAAAACTGATTGTTTCTTCAGCAGTAACACAAAAAAAACTTTGAGGAATATCTGAATCCTTTTGCCTGAGACTTCACTTTGCTGGAGAAGATTTACTGCTACAACAAAAGGAACCTTCCTTCAGCTTCTTGAACACCTTCAAAGAGCCTGGATCTGCTCTGATACCACTGTTGGGAATTTTCTGGTAAATTCCAAAACAAAAATTAACTGAATACAGAGCAATGCTCTGTTTTTCTCCTCAGGATCTTTTACTTAGGGAAGCAAATAAAATTTCTGAGAACAGATATTTTTCACACCAATAAAACCTTTATATTCATTAATAAAAAGCCTGATACATATTTCTTCCTCTTTCTCAGAGGGATTCACCAATAACTTTCACTAAAAACAAAATTACCCTGCCTCTTTTACAAATGATTTTTACACTGTTGTGTAAAATCTTCTTTCACATTTACTCATGTAAAAAGGGCTTTTACATTTACAACTGTAAAATAGATTTTTATTACATGGGTTTACTGCTGTAAAATAACAAAAAAAAATTCACATTCACCCAAGAAAAATTTCTCACATGCCTTGCTGGTTTTTCACATTGCATTTAACCAAAGTTTTCATTTGCGCTGCTGCTCCACACCATAAATTTTAATTATGCATTTCAATGCATATACTCCACAAGAATTTTATTCACAATGTTGTGCATGGGTTTTCCTGTTACTTTCTCTGCTTCCGCGAGCCCTCTTCTTCCCTGGTTTTCTATCCGCTGCAGCGAACCCCAGTTGCTTCTCCTCCCGTGTGCAATAACAAATACAAAGTCAACGCACATAAACAAAACTATATCGCATACATTTTTTTATGCGTTAATACATGCCGTATGAAAACATAAAGTTTTTACCTAAGACTATGACACATTCATTTAATGCATTAAAGTTAGAACCGGTAGGTAAACCAAAAAACAAATTCTGGCAGGTTGAGGGAGATTTGGTCCGTTGACTTGATTGGACGCATTTCGCATCCTTCCTTCAGCCACACAACCCAAACGAACTTTAATGTCTGGGGGATGGGCAGTTTTGGAATTGTACACTAGACGCGTGTCATTTGGTCAGGGTGTTCGGAGGCCCTCTGACAAATACCACAAATGCTGAAAGGTGGTGTGATACAAAACTGGTGGTTTTCCGGAAATGGTTTTGCTGGAGTTAATGCGGGCAGTTGGAAATTAATATTTCAACAGTGAAAACAGCTCCAAGCGCAATTTCTTCATTGGAAAGACGAAAAAACTTATAGGCACTCACACCCACTTTTTTTATGCTTGAATCAAAAGTTTGATAAGAAATACTCGCACCTCTTCAATTTGAATTCACTACAGTAGGATGTGAAGAATTTGTTATAGGATCAATCATATTTGGAATTTTAAGATTTTAGACGTCACCGGAAATTTCAGTCTCCTTTGCAAACATCATGGACAAATATTTGATTACTTCATTCCATGTTCAAAATTTTATGTTTTGGAGTCTAATGCGAGGACAAAAGGACACAAATCCTCCATGAACATAAATCCGAAAATCTGCGTAGGGTAAAAATTTCAATTTGAAAATATCTCTTCGAGATCAGTGGTCTTTCATGTGTATGAAAGTCCGCCTGTTCCTTAAAAAAAATATTTTAATTGATATTGAAATTTAATATATTGTTTCTTATTGTTTTTTTAATGGCAGGAACTTAAACTTTGAAAAACATTTAAAATAATATTTCAATTTTCAATTCAATTAATTTTAAATTGCTTTATTAATTTATATAATAATTTGGAAATATGAAATTTTCAAAGTGTACTTAAATTTTTTTTCGTTCTATAATCTACTAACAGAAAATAGCTACTCACTTGCCATTTGATTTTGAATGAATGTTTCCTATAGTATCTATATAAATGGCGAGTAAAACAATTTTAATCTTATTAGTTCGTGCCTCCGGCATAGCAGGTACTATAGCATTCGATAAGGCATTGACTCGCTATTAATTTTTGTGTTGACCGTCAATTTGTATGGGTTAATTACTGTTTAACCAAAGTTTATGCTCGGCACTTTCTCTACAAGAAATTTTAACCAAAGTTTTCAGTTTACCCTCTTATTGCCCGCATCACTTGGCTCGATGTTATTTTAGTGCGCACAACTTAATTTATCCTATGTTTTCTCAAAACAAAGTTATTCTGGTGCCTGTTCTCCGTGCCCTGCATGCTGCAAGTGCCTGATGTTTGATGTCTTTGCAAAGGCATCCACGTTTGTCCAGAAATCCTTCCTCTAGAGGAGAGGAGCAGGGGAGAGAGTGAGTTTCAGTTTCAAGCTAGTTTGAGGAGTAGAGCAGAGAGTGTCCACCAGCAGCATCCAAGCTAGTATCCGAGCCAATAGCAGCATCTGTCAAGGGGGGAGCTTCTGCTTCAGTTTCAGCCAAGAAAGAGAGGAGGAGTTTCTTGATTGATTGGGATTCTTACTACTTCTAAGTATGTTTAGTGGTTTCATTTTACAATGACCTAATTTTACTAGCTTTGCTAGTTAGGATAATATTTGCATTTTATATTGATTGATGAAGACCTCAGGTGATGGAGTCAAAAATGGCAGGAAAATCATTGTTGTTACCCCTGTGCCCATGCCTTCATGTTAGTCCACTATAGGGACATTTGCCTCAGTCCAGTCCAGGAGCCTCCCGTTATCCATTTTCTCCTCGTCACCTATCATGGTTACATACACAGAGATACATAGAGATACAGAGGAGATAGCCAAGGCAAAGAAAAAACCTTGGAAATATGGATACCATGGGGGGCAAACTGCGTTTTGGGGGTCCTCCCTCTGCTTCCAATCCTCCTTCTAAGGGGTTCCAGCCTGAGGAGGAAGAATTGGACGGGGACGTGTTTTTGGAAGAAGCCCTTTTGAGAGATAAGGAGCTCCTACAGGACAGTGGCAACCCAGGAGTTGAAAGAAGGTAATGTCTTGCTAAGGATTGGAGGCAACCCTGGCTGTAGCTATGTAGGTATTGACCTAGATCCTAATTATCGGGCCTCATACCCACCTCCCTCTCGAACTTTAGATCCACTTCCCTCTAGTGCTGGCTTTCGAAGAACAGGCTCTTGAGGCCAAATACCCCATATCTTTGTTTGCTCGGGTCAATACAAGATCCAAAAATACAAACCAATTTTCCATTTTTAGTTTTGACCAAAATATAACATACCATAAAATCCTTCTTTGAATTATTCGTTGTCATTACCTCTATACATCCTTGCCATTGTAAGAATTTCCTGCCAAATTGGAAGGCACCCAGTTGCGAAATCTGCTAATTTCTTCATCTTCTTCTAACTTAGGGATACCATTCTAGTCATTGAAAGGCACGGCAACGACCCCTGAGGGCCAAGGATCTGCCCCTTGACGGGATGCTTTTGCTCATCGGATGAGCTCTAGCGCTCCAGGACAGGTTTTCTTGAATACCCTAACTGACCTGGTTATGCCTTTGACAGTAAGAAAGCCTTGCCCTTCTGTCTGATGGCTGCTATAGCTTAGCTCCAGTGGCTTGGCCAGTACATTTCTTTCCATCATAGGCGAGCTGATTTGCTTGTAGGGTGAGCAAGGGATGGGGCTTGACCTGAACCTTGATCGACTTATTTTGCTACTTTATTCATCTGGGAGTACTGGAATGTCCAAGGGGGTCATCTCCATGCACAGTAATGTCATTTCTATGGTCTTCTCCAATGCCAGGGAGAAAAAAATTTACTGCTCCTTTTCCATAAGGAGTATGTTTTGTATCATCAGTAAGAAAAATGGAATTAAGTTGGCAATCTTGAAAATTCGAGAAAAAATCACGTCGACAAGTCATGTGCTGAGTGGCCCTGGAATCCAAGATCCAGGCATCTTCATAGTCACTTCTAAGATGGGATGAAAGTTGTGATGCTGGTGAGCACGTAAAAACATATTCTGAGTTATCATCATCTTGATCATTTATAAATTGCGCTGAATGCTGCTGAAACTTGGGAATTTTATTAAGTGAAGTTTGACAATCTTCAACATAATGGCCAACTTTGTTACATCTTCGACACACAATTTGACTTAAGTCTCTTCCTCTTCTTGAATATTGTCCTCTGCCTCTGCTTTGACTTCTATTTTGAGATTGTCCTCTGCCTTGATTATTATTTCCTTGAAAATATCCTCTTCCTTGATTGTTTCCTCTACCTTGAAAATTATTCATTCCTGAATTGTTGCCTCTGTTAAAATTGTTTCCTCTGCTTTAGCTTCGACCTCGACTTTGTAAATTATGTGCTTCTTGATTATGATTCCCTCTGCCTCTACCTCGAGAATTTTCTGCTGATGATTTACTAGTGCTGGCCTCTGTGAGAAAAACATCTTCACCAACTTTCTTCTTCTTCCCAAAAGTTTTATCATGGTGAGTCAACATTTCACAGAGTTCATCAAACTTTAGTTTCTCTAATTTCCCAATTACTTGTAGAGTCTCCAAAAAATGTGTGTAGGAAGAAGGAAGTCCAACAATTACAATTGTGACCATAAAGCTATCATTAATTGCGGGAAAACCAGCAATAATAATTTCTTGCCTAATATTCTTAAGTCTTGAGATATATTCAATAACATCACCGCCTTCAGTTAATTTTTGTTGCAATAATTTTAATTGTAGATCGACTTTCTTTGATTTAGGCTGAGTATCAAAGAGGTCTTTAAAATTTTTCAAAGCAGACCATGCATCTGTAGCATTTTCTATATGGACATACATTTCATTATTCACAGAAGATTTAATAAGAGCTAAGGCTTTAGCATTCTTGACTTCCCATTTTTCTAGTGCAGCTGCATCTGTGGGTTTATTCGGCTTAACATCTCCATCACATATACCATGCCATAATTCATTGTAAATGAGAGTGCTTTCGATGAGACGATGCCATGTTTTATAAGATTTGGTGCCTTCAAGTTTGTCGGAATCAGAAAACAAATTAATCAACTTAGACATCGTAGTGTTAAGACTTCACACCACGAATCAAGCTCCAAAAAACAAACTCAAGATGCGCAACACAACAACAACACACGATGCAAAAAACGAACTATCGGGGCTTGGCCTTGACCCTCAAATAATCGTCAAAATAGTAGAAAATTGACTGAGCTTTTCACTTGGCTCTAGTCAATTTCTCAAATTTTTACAAGGCAACTTTCAAAATTTAACTTTTACAATGGTGCTTTTCCACAATCTAGTAAAAAAGAAGTTACCCCCCTTCAACATAAAATTACTTTGAGTTACAATGTCAGGCTTATCAGAGCCAGATTTATCTCCCAAGAAACAAATTACAAAAAAAACTCCTTATTGCTCCAAAAAATTACAAATCACCTTATTGATCCATCAGCGATAAATTCCCAAAATTAAAAAGTCACTATATTTCTGGACAATACAATATTCCTTATTTCACCACAAAATTTACAAATTTCATTAGCTTTCATAAGTTCAGCCTTGCACTTTCTTGATGGACTGGTCCTCTCGGTTTGAATGACATAAATGGGTATGTATTACATCACTAGCGCTGCTTCCATCAGATCAATTGTATTTCCACCATACATTTGTTTCAAAACTTCTGGACTTAACTACAGGCTTTCACACGATTTCAATCAATCAAACAACACATAGTAAGTGAATTCAAACCTGTATTTCGTTGATGTTCCGCTGCGCTGTTATAACCATTAGTTGTGGATTGATTTAATCGATCTCAAACTATCCCAATTGACCAAGTTCAATGCAGATTTAACGTATTCATTTAATTTAGAAAACAATGCTGCTCATACCTGAAGTTTTCAACGTCTTAAATTTCCAGCGATGCTCAGATCTTCAAACTACTATTTCAAAACTGGAATTGGATTGCTTTGAAGCTAAATTATATAGGCTTTTAAATTAATTAACCCAGAAATTTAACACTCTTTCTCACATGGGCATTCTTTCTCTGCTAAAATTGACTTCAAACACATCTTCATCTGTACTGAAATCGACATCAATTGTTTTAAATTCATCAAAAACATTTTTTATTGAACAAAATTTCTCAATCGATGCCACTAAAGGAATTGATTCCAGCAACATATAATTCAATACATCTTCAAAGTTCAGAGATTAGTTTACTGCGTCCCTCAGACATCAGTAATTCTTGTAAAAACCAGACTCAGTATTGATTTCTTCAAATCGGATTTCAATAACCCTTTATGCAACGATTTCCATAACATATATAACTCTAGAGTTAAAAACAAGAATTGCGTTCAACAATTCTTGGAAGACCCTGACACTGTTTTCAGTGGCCATGGATGATGCTAAGAAGAAAGGCAATGATGGCGTTTCTCCATTTGACAGCTTCTCAATCTTTTGCTGATCACATCAACAGAGTTGAGTTTTCCACGATCTGATAGAGCTGAAATCTCCTTCTCAAATCAACTACAGCATTACTGGAGCTCTGATACCACAATAATGGCAGAAGTGTCCTCAGACACATAATTTTATTAATCAGAAAAAAACAATTACATAATTTGATTTTGCAAGAGTTTACACCCGAACAACCAAACACTCTTGCAATGAGCTATTTATAAGCTCTATGTCCTAACTACCTCTAATTATGGATCACTTATTAAATAACAAGTGTCCATTTACAATAAATTCTATTCAAACCAACTAGCTAACAAATCTCCTAAAATAGAGCCTAAGATACGACACATTTGGAGAGTCATATCTAGTTACAACAATATGCTAATTCTAAAAGTCTCCATTAAATAATTAAACATTCTAGAATAATAGTTATTAATTTAATATCTTAAATTAATAATTATTTTATTCTAATTTTTATAACCTATGATAAAATTGTATTTTTGGATCATCTAACAGACCTGAACCTTGATCGACTTATTTTGCTGCTTTATTCATCTGGGACTACTGGAATGTCCAAGGGGGTCATCTCCACGGACAGAAATGTCATTTCTATGGTCTGTATTTTGTTGGGCGTGCAATGAGGGATTTATGCATGTAGGGAAGAATGCCCTCCATTTTTCTTTTTTCTCTGGGTTGGGTTTGTTTTCGACGGTATAGACGAAGAACGAAACGAAGTGAGAGGCTGCATTGGGGGGCAGGAGAAACTGCCTTGATACAATCCACGTGCCTCGACTGCCTTGAATCATTCCATGTGCCTTGTCTGCCTTGAATCATTTCTTCAGGACAATTTTAGAAAGACTCTAGAAGGAGATTTAATCATTTGGATGGATGCAAGTGAGTTTGTTAGCTAGGCGGTAGACACATTGGACATGCAAAAGAGATAGAGGTAAAGACATTGGGTATGCAAGAAGGACAAGAGGAAAGCAGGTCGTAAAATTGTGGGCCCATGATAATTTAAGTGTTTGAAATATATTTTTGTATTATACATTTTTTTTTGCATGTGTGACAAGTGTTTGTTTAAAAGCTATGTCTTTATCTTGTTAAGATACAGTTTGTCTTTGCTTTTATACATTACAGTTTCAGAGTAGTGAACTACTACAGCGTTTCAGGTCCAGTTTAATTTGACCGCCTTTGGACTTAAATTGGTGATCTCTTACAAACCCCAGTATTGTGGTATGCGTCATTCTTTTACAATATTCATGTATCAACAGGCAGGGTATTTAATAGTTTTAGGAATGTTAGCAAGTGGACAAATCCACTTCTAACTGCCTTATCAACTAAGCATATCCTTTATTTATCATTTAATGGAAATTGAGATCATCATAAACAAAATGAAAACTTTTATACCATTCAAGAGTTCTGCATTTTGTTCAATAGAAAATCTTGTAGGTTGGAATAAGGGTTCAATTTTCACTTCTTCCTTAACCAATGTTTTCATATTAATATGCTAAAGATATTTTAAGTTTCTTATTTTCAGCACAATTACCTGGGATATATTTTCAAATCTTGAAGTTGTGACAACTGGACGCTCTAAGGAATGAAATTTGTCTTCATCTTCTTACCATATATTGCATATTTTACAAGTTGTCTTCTCACGCAGGGTACTATTGCTTTTAATTTTGAGCTGGTGAGATTTGGGAACAAGCATATGTCCTACATTTAGGAATGGATTGAGATGTGGAAACTACATCGTTGGCATTCCTAAAGTAGCAGAAGCCTAACTAAAGGCCAGTTTATATTTTATTTCCAAATAGTCTACATGTTCAGCTATCACATCTTGCAACACTTGGTTATGCATGAATATTTTTGTTGTACTCTCCCATTGGTTAGAGGACTTTTCGGCTAGGCAGTATCCACAGCTCTGTTGTCCTGTAAGGGAAAAAATTCCTAGCCTGACCATGCAATTTAGTTCATTCCTCTATAACAAAATTATCTGGGCAACTAAATCTGCCATCAACCTAGAAGGTTCTCAAAAACCTCCTCCTTAGAAGAGGTTCTGCCTTAAAATTAACTTGTCTAAAGACCTTGAAAAGGAAAGGCTCTCACCCAGCACCTCACGCTCTTCAATGTCCCAATGTTGCAAATATCATGTTGGTCAATATATTGCCAAGAGACTGAAAAGAAACTTATCAAAAATAATAGAGTATTGGGAAACTAAAAAAAATATTAGGATATAACAGTGAAT
>APFE031609074.1:0-15438 GCA_000404065.3 Pinus taeda
AACTTGTAAACCCATTTATTCTGCAATGTTGTTTTACCTGCAAGCAACCTGACTAAGTCCCAAGTCTGGTTATGTGCTAAGGAGTCTATCTCTTCTTTCTTGGCTTGCTCCCACTTCCTCCTGGTTTCTACCTCCACTGCTTCTTCATAGCATTCTGGTTCGCTAGAATCAGTCAACAATACATAATATAATGAAGGAGAGTATCATTAGGGTGTCTACTTATCCTAATATATCTTCTAACACCACTTTCAGGTGCTTGAGGTGATTGTTGCTATTTTGGTTGTTGTTCTCGCTGTTGATCATTATCATTTTCAGGCACCATCACTTTTCCTGTGACATTGCCAAGCACTGTGTATTCTCTATTTTTCTTTTCCTATTTCTTTTCCTGCAACCGGTTCTTATACAAGACCTTTTCATTGAATATTACCTCTCTGCTCCTAATGATTTTGTGATTTTCATAATCATATAAGCAATAACCAAAATCATTAACACCATATCCAATAAAGGTACATTTCTTTGATTTTTCCTCAAGTTTTGTTCTATTTTCTTTATTAATGTGGACAAAGGCTTCACAACCAAAAGTCTTTAAAAATGAGTACTTTACCTTTTTACCTGTCCATGCCTCCTTTGGAATACCACCATCCAAGGAACTTGAAGGCCCTCTATTTATTAGATAAACAACAGTGTCTATAGCATCTACCCAAAATTGTAAAGGCAATCCTACATGCAATCTCATGCACCTTGCACGCTTCATCATTGTCCTGTTCATCCTTTTTGATACACTATTTTCTTATGATGTTCCTGGAACTGTCTTCTCTTTGTGAATTCCGTTCTCTAGATAGTACCTATCAAACTCTTTGCTGCAATATTCACCTCCATTGTTTGATCTGAGACACTTCAACATTTTTCCTATCTCATTTTCAACCAAAGCTTTCCATTTCTTGAAAGTATCAAATACAACATATTTATTTTGAATGCAATAAATCTAGGTTTTTCTAATTGCATCATCAGTAAAAGTAACATAATAACAAGAGCCACCAAGAGATGATACCTGACCAGGTCCCCATACATCTGTATTCACAAGCTCTAATTTTTCGCTCTTCTTTTCTTTCCCAACTCTAAGGAACCTGACTCTCTTCAATTTTCCATAAACACAATTTTCACAGAATTTTAAATCAACATACTTCAAACTTGGCAACAATTTTCTTGAGTGAAGAATTTTCATCCCCTTCTTACTCATGTGCCTGAGCCTATGATGCCACAATGTTGTATCTTCTCCTGTATAGGTTAAAGCATTAACAAAGTTAGAAATACCATTGCATAAATACAATGTGATAACCTTTCCTCCTTTCACTATTACCAAGGATCCTTTAGTGACCTTCTAGGTTTTATCTGTGAAAGTACTTATGTAACCTTCAACTCCCAAATGCCCTGTTGAAATCAAATTTTTCTTCAGATTTGGAATATGCGTTACCTCCTTCAATAGCCATTGATTTCCATTCTGTTGTTTTATGAAAACTATACCCATTCCAATGATTTTATAGGGTTTATCATCACCCAATCGAGCTTGTCCAAAATCTCCTTGAACATAATCATGAAAATGTTTCTTATCAGGTGTGGCATGGAATGAGGCCCCTGAATCTACCACCCAGGCATCAATAATATTTTCTAATGAAAGAATCAAAGCATATTGCAACACATCACCTGTTACATTCACTTCATGGTTAGTTTCTTGCTACGCGTCTCCTTCTTTTCGCTTCCAAGACATGCAATATTTCTTCAGGTGTCCTTTCTTCCCGTATTTTCAGCACACTATCCATACTCTGGACCTGGATCTACCTTTTCTTGACTTACTATGATATCCTAGGCTCTTTCCTCTTTCCATTTTTCTTCCCCTAGTCTCTATAGTCAAAGCATTACCTGATGTCTCACCAAGGCTTTTCCGTCACATTTCCGCACTAAGGATTTCACCGACAACATCATCAAACTTTAAAGTACTAGATCCAGAGATAGAGTTACTAATGGCCATAACTAAACCATTCCAACTTTTTAGCAATGAGCACAGCAATAACAGAGCCCTAACTTCATCATCAAAAGTTACCCGTACAGAACATAACTGACTTGTAACTGTATTAAAATCATTTAAATGGTCTGCAACATATCCACCTTCTGACATCTTCATATTAAATAAACGCTTCATAAGAAATACCTTATTTGAGGCCAAGGGTTTTTCATATATTTTGGCCAACTTCAACATTAAACTCTCTGTTGTCATTTCCTTTGAAATAGTAAATGCTACCGACACTGCTAGGCATAGCCGTATTGTTCCAAGTGCCTTTCTGTTGAGAATATTCCATTCTGTGTCTGTCATACTTGTCAGCTTCTTTGCCTTTCCACTCAATGGTAGGTACAAATCTCTCTGATACAGATAATCTTCCATCTGCATCTTCCACAGCTGGTAGTTTTTGCTATTGAATTTTTCAACCTTAAACCTACCATCTTTCGCCATTTCTCCCACTCGAACTAAGAGCCCTTCTCTCCTATGAGTTTATTAGCCAAATAGACCTTCATCTCTGATACCAGTTGTTAGAAAATTATATATTACAGAGCTTTGGAACACATAAAATATTGTATAAATATAAACACAGAAAACGAATAAAACAAGAGAGACACAGATATATGTGGTTCACCCAGTTTGGGCTACATCCACGGAGAAACAACCAGTCCTTCTATTATTATATTATCCAACAAATTAAAGAGATACAACCTACAATAGATCCATTGTAACTCCCTCTTCACTCTCAATCTCATCTCTCTTTGTCACTTAGAATATAGATATACATAGGCGCAATACAATTCCCTCGTATATAGTGAGGGGTTGCCTTCTATGGAAACAAACCCTAAATTAAACATAACTTCTACTGTCAGATCATCCACCTAATGAATGGACTAGATTGACTAGAAATTACTAGACTTTTCCAAGGCAATTTTACATCTATTTTTAGCTTCAGGGGTGTTGCCCCCAAACCCCCCAACCGGGGGGGATCAACCCCTCCGCACCCCCCATGTGGAGGGGTGTATAGTCTTCCTGGGGTATACATTTGGTTGAGACCTTTGAAAATAGAAGATAATCAGGCTCCACACCCAACACACCTTTCTAGCCTTGGCACCCTTCCACTCATCCATTATGTTCCACACCTGCTCCTTGGCCTTATTCTCCTCCATATCATCCTCAACGTATCAGCCATCCTTTTCATCCATATCCACCCTAATATTCTAAATGGGACAACCCCTCAGAAGGGTGGATGCCTCAAACAAACTAACATCCTGCTTAACTACCTTCACCCTAATCTAAACCATAGATAACTCATCCTACCAAACCTAAGCAACCTAAAATTCCTTCTCAACCCAATCTAGGCCTAAAAAATAAGCAGGAACAACAAGTCTATAGTGGAGAGACATCTTATCTTTCATATGTTGTGGAAATATATGAGATCAGCCTTGTTTAGGCCTAGATTGGGTTGGGCACATCGATGGAATTATGGTCCCTAACACCCTGATTGATCCCAAGGTTGCAATCAATGTGATTACTAGGGAATCTATGTTGAAGCTCAATATCCAAGGGGACTTGATGAATACCACCACTGTGTTGTAACTTGTAGATATATCCATAGTAGCTCCCAAGGGAATTATTGAGGATGTCATGGTCTCCACTAAATCCTAGGAGTACCCTACTAATTTCTTGGTCCTCAAGCTGAAAACAAAGTTTAATGGCTATCCTCTCATTTTACTAATACCTTGATTGGCCACTTTTGATGCCTACATTAGTTGTAGGGATGGGAACATGATTATCAATAAGGGACATTTATCAAAACAATTTGTGTTGTATCGTCCTGCTCAACCTTCTATCGAACATGGTTTACCATTATCATTAGAAGATGGGGAAGAGGATGAATTATATCACACAACCCTCTAACCAATCTACCCATTGGACACCATCATACGGGGAGGGAAACTTGATGAAGATGACATTATTGACCATATCCTTTAGAATCAACCTCCGACTCCCATACTAGTTTATGAATTGCTGACTAACTCTAGCCAAGAACATTCCAATATTATAGAGTTTGGCCTATCTAGAACTCTAAATACCAATCATTCTCTCTTCACCAAACAGGAAGAACAATTGTGCAATGTACTAAGGAAACAACTAGATGCTTTTGCTTGAGATTATAGAGAAATGAAAGGTTTTCATACCTTAGTTTGTACTTATCATATTTTCATCAAAGAGGCATGCAATATTGTGTGCCAACCTTAGAGAAGGATGAACCTAGCTCTTAAGAAAATTATGAAAGAATAGCTACAAAAGCTACTGGATGTAGGGTTCATATATTGCATTTTAGATAGTGAGTGGGTTTCACCTCTTGCTTTAGTCTACAAGAAGAAAGGGAAGTGGACAATTTGTGATGATTATTGGGAACTTAACAAGGCTACAAAAAAGGAACATTTTCCTTTTCCCTTCATTGACCAAGTCTTAGATGGCCTTACACGAAAGAAATTATTCTCCTTCCTCAAAGGATTTAGTGGATATAACCAAATTTATATCAGCATTGAAGACCAAGATAAAACCACATTTACATGTCCTTGGGTACCTTTCCCTATAGAGTTGTTCCATTTGGTCTATAATGCCCCTTATACTTTTCATAAGGAAGTTATAAGTACCTTTGCTGAAATTGTTCATGAACCTCTTGAGATATAAATGGATGATTTCACTCATTATGGATGTTAATTCTAGCAAGGTCTTTCTAATTTGTACAAAGTCATAAAGAAATGTGTTGAAATTAATATCTCATTGAGACCTAAGAAATGTGGATTTTTGTTGAATGCAGGGATTTCCTTGGTCATTCTATATCTAAGAAATGGATATTGGTTGACCCAAAAAATATTGCGATTGTCAAAAGGGTCCCTATCCCTAAAAAAAAGAGATATTAGGAGTTTCCTTGGATTAGTTGGGTACTATAGAAGGTTCATTAGAGATTTTAGTAAACTGGTTTCACCCTTGTGTGGCCTATTGGCTAAAGATTCAGATTTTTATTTGACAAACAACTGTCAAGAAGCCTTTGAAAGACTGGAATAAAAGATGGCCACTGCACCCATCCTTAAGGGTCCCAACTAGGGATTACCTTTTCATATACACACAAATGCCTCAAACAAAGTTGTAGGGGATGCCTTAGGACAAATAGAGGAAAAAATGCCTTATGTTATCTATTTCATCAATAAGAACCTTTCTAAAGATGATTTAAATTATACCATCATTGAAAAGGAAATCTTGGTTGTGGTGGATTCTTTGAACATTTTTAGGCATTATATCGCTAGTTACCAAACTTTGGTTCACGCTGATCATGCAACCATTAAGTATTTAATGAATGAAAGCGATGTCAATTCTAGGGTAATTATATGCTTGTTTTTATTGCAACAATTTTATTTGACTATTGTTGCTAAAAACCAAGGAAAGAGAATGTGGTTGCAGATTTCTTATCAAGACTAACCCTTCCTGCAAGAAAGGAAGAAATGATGGATGATCAACTTCGAGATGAAAATATCCTTGTCATATTGAAGTTTTCTCCTTGGTTTTATGATATATACAACCACTTTTTTTCTACGAGGTTCCCTCCTAACCTATCCTCCAAGGAGAAAAGTAGGATTGTGAGGAAAAGTGCCCCATTCACTTGGATTGGGGGAAAACTTTTTAGGTTGAGGCTGAATCAGATCTTGAGAATATGTGTGATGGAAGAAGTTGTATTTGACATCCTCTCAACATGCCATGATGGACCTTGCGGGGGCCACTTTGTTTCTAATAGGACAACCTTCAAAGTTCTACAATTATGTTATTATTGGCCCACTTTACATCAGGATGCAAGCAGGTACACAAGCTGACAATTAGGTTATCATTGGGCCACTTTACATCAGGATGCAAGGAGATACACCAATAGGTGTGATCAATTCTAGAGGATGGGTAAGCCAACACCCAAGGATGAAATAGAGGATGGGTATGCCAACGTCTAAGGATGAAATTCCCTTATAGCCTCAAGTGACTATAAAGCCATTTGAAAAGTGGGGTGTGGATTTCATTAGAACTATTGACCCCCCATGAAAACATAAAAGGTATATTATTGCATACATTGATTAATTGAACAAATGGGATGAAAAAAAATAAATAAAGGTAGAAGCTGAGCAAAATATGGTTGAAATTGAGGGAGAACATCTTCTATAAATTTGGTTTTCCAAGGGAATTAGTCATTGATCAAGGAGCACAATTTAAATCAAACTCGACTGAAGATATTATGAAGCAACACCACATCAATCATAAGACATCTAATTCCTATCACACTCAAGAAACTTGGTAGGTGGAAGTCAAAAATAGAGCACTAGAGAGCATTATTACCAAGCTTATTAACAACAGTAGAAAAGATTGGGTAGATAGACTTGTTGAAGCCACTTGGGCCTACAACACCACTTGGAAGACCATCACCGGATTCACTCCATTTGAGATGGCCTATGGGAAGAAGGCTTCATTGTCTATTTAGTTTGATTATAACACCTTAAGGATGGCAGCTCAGTTAGACTTGGATCTCACTATAACACAACAAGAGAGGTTTCTCTAGCTCAATGCTCTAGATGAATTTAGAATGAAAATCCTCATTCACACTAAAGTAATCCATCTACAAAGGAATATTTGACATGATAATCACATCAAAGAAAATAATTTTCAATAAGGATATTTGGCTATGTTCTATGATCCCAAATCCAAAGGTTTCAAGGGAAATTTAATGACAAGATGGTTGGGTCCCTATCTAGTAGAAAAGTGTCATAAGAATGAGTTTGTCTAGATTAGAACAATTTATGAGCAAGGAATTCCCTTACTTATAAGTGGTCATAAGATGAATTAGTAAAAGGTACCTCTATCCAAGGAAGATTTTTTTAGTTCATTCAATAGAGAATTAAATTTGATTGGGAGGCTCATAGCCTTCATTCCACCAAATTTTTGAAAAAAATAAAAATATTCATAGATTAAAACCTCCATGAGGAAACTGAGGCCAACTCATGGATTGAAAACCTTTCTGAGGTAGCCCAAGAGTGTCAAAAAGAAACAAAATAGAGAAAAAGAAAAAAATAAAATAAAAGTTGAAAGATCCCCAGGTGAAAACCTCCTTTGAGGTGCCTAGAGTAGACATGTAGGTTGAAAACCTATGAAGAGGCGTCATGCTTATCTAAAAAAAAACAAACAAAAGAGAAAAAGAAAAATACAAGGAAGGATATCTTAGACTAATTTTGATGACATTCTTTTCTTTGGAGGACTCCAAACATTATACAGAACCATGGTTGCAAGAATTTACAACCATATCGCTCCATTTTTCCAGCCACACATTACATTTTCGCCCTCTCCCTGCACCTACCTACCTCTCTCCATCATCCAGCAAGCAATAAAATCAATTTTTTCCCTCTCATTGTAATGCTACAGGAGGAGCCTAAAATGATATAGGAGCGAGATATGATGAAAAAAGGGACCAAATGGTCATAATTTCTCTATGTGATGTTGAGAAGAGGTCCATAAATGTCATTTTCACCACCCATCAACTCTATCTAGCCAAAGTTAGCTAAAATTTCCTATCTATCATACATCTAAAAAACCATAGAAAACCCATCTTTTCCATTATGCCACCACCTACACCACTTCATAATGATCATAATCTTGTCCTCATACCTTTCATGACTTTCCCTCAATATGACATGCAAAACGAGGTTCTAGAAAAGGGGATTAAGTGACTTCTATAGAAAGGAGACTTCATTGGAAATAATACTGAGAGGGGGGTGAACCAGTATTATCAGATCGATAATTTTATTTCCCAAACAGTTTTATATATGCTACTTCAATGAAGTGAACTAGTGTGTACAAGCAACTATGATTAAAGAAACCAGCGTATATCTAGAGAAATTGTGATTTAGACAATTTATCATGTGTTGATCTTAAACTAGTACATCAATAACTTACAGACAATGTAGTAAAAGTAGAATAAAGAATCACACATAAGCAAAACACATGAACACCAAGATTTAAGGTGGAAACCTAATGTGGGTGAAAACCACCTACTGTTGTCGTCTCTATCTTCTTTTAATAATAAGAAAATATGTTTACAATCTTGTACTAGTCCAAACTCATACCACTATGCAGGCACCCACCTGCATAAGGCTACAACCTCCTATTGTTTTCCATCTTCTACTGGAAGGGAGCTGCAACCCCCTAGCTCCTATACAAGCCAATTTGTTTACTAGCATATAGGCACCCACCTACTGAAGGCTACGACCTTCTTTCTTCCTCCAGGGACCATGTTTCATGCATTTTCAGGCTGGATACTCTTGGATCACAACACCACAATCTAAATGCCACATTTCATCCAATTTTCATACTGGACCCATCAAAAACTTTTAGACTTAAACTGCATCAACCAACATTCAGTTAATCTGAACAATTAGATCATTGACACCAGAACACTGTGTTGAACCCAGAAACCTGCATCATAATTTAGAGCCAGTTGTAACCTCCAAAACCATGCATCATAGTGTATATGCTACTTGGCTAAACCCAAACTACGTGTATATGCTACTTCCATTAATCAAACCTACATATAAATTCAAAACTACTGCAAACATAAACTTTTGAATTAAGTCTGTAGCAACCAGTAATATAATGAATATCTACTATCAACTTATAGAGCTTTACACAGGCAGCGATAGAGATCACTTCTTCTCACATACAATCAATCAACCAAATACTAGCCTCCTTATGCATTTAGTTTTACATTCAGATCTAAGAAGACTTCATTGACAGATAGTAGTAAAACAACATAATTTGATCAAATAGATTAGTAAGATCTAAAAAAGAAGATTTTCTTTTGTACAAACTATTTTGAAGAGTATAACTTGCATGTACACATTCTTTTGAAGAGACGAACCACCGTACATATCTGCAAATATCAACTCATAACTTTGTTGCACTTCTGAACTTTAAACAAACCCAGATCATGAAATTTAAAGAATAAAACAGGTGTACATAGTCAAATCTAGCCCAACCAATATCAGATCATCTAATAACAAGTTGCCTCAGGTCTCATGATCTTGATCCAACATTTAATTCAAGGTGCACAAAGTATTTTAGATCAAATCACAAACATAGCCCCTGCAACATAAAATATGCTTCAAATAGAAGTATTCCTTAGAGACCCATAACTTCCACACTTGGCCTTATGATCTTCTCCTTCTTATATAACTTTAGGCCTGTTGTCAATACCTTGGACCAAATACCTAGGACCAAAACCTAGGTTTTCCAATCATGTACTCACTTTTCTTTTTGTGGAGTGTGTGTATACATATATGCTCTTTTTGTTATGTGGAATAGCGTGTATACATTGTTTTGACTAAGTGGACCAATGTGTATATGCTTTTTCCTTTACCTTCTTTATTCTGATTAGTAGACCTTCATTCCATCTTCTTGTTCTTCCGTACCATTGCCCTGTAACCTCTGAATATACCTATCTTACTGTGAGTTGCCTTTTATCAAAACTCAATTGGCCTATGAGTTAATTGCCATCAAGGACAACACTTGTATCATAATGCCAACAATCTCCCCCTTTGGACTTGATGGAAATCATGATGGCGTTTATTTATGCAATTTGTAGAAACTATTAGAGATAACAAGCAACACCAAAATTCTTTCCCCCTTTGACATCAAGGGCAAAGGGAAAACTAGGATACTCTTCATATCTAAACAGGTGAATATGATCATGCTCTCCCTAGGCAAATGCTAAATTCTCTGATTAAGCTCCCTCTTTGTGCATGTTCTGATATTATTGTACATGTTATGATGCACTAACCATCCATGCTACCCCTGAGCACATGCATAGTTCGGAAAAATATTTTCAAAAGAATAACATGACTCTAACTCAACTATGTGAGTTTGACCTTCCTATCACCAATGGCTTATAATACATCAATCTCCTAATCAAGTGGGGATATACCAAACTTGACTCATCAACACAACCAAGTGTGGATATACCAATTGTTTATACATGACATAAATACACCAAATATTACATCATCCATCGCATGCAAATTGGGGATACAAATTACATCATTTTTCCAATAGGACTCATTCAAATATATGAGAAGTCATATCATACCCTAGACTTTT
Organism: Pinus taeda; assembly: GCA_000404065.3. Lineage (NCBI taxonomy): Eukaryota > Viridiplantae > Streptophyta > Pinopsida > Pinales > Pinaceae > Pinus > Pinus taeda. The sequence goes on from APFE031609074.1 coordinate 10,250, forward strand.
ACATTACTTAAGAAAAAAATGGTATAAATATCTGAAGCCATAGCCGGACTTAGCAACCATAATGCCGACAATGCAGAATGTGTGTGAAGGTTAATGCTCCCCCTAAACTTGTGCTACCTGTGAATTGTTAACAAGTCATTAATCAAGGCATATTTGTCAGTCAGATAAAAATTAATGAACAAAGCATATTGTTAGATTGTAATCATCGGCATCAGACAAAGCACCCATATCAGATTCTAACCCACTATTTTTCCTTTCAAAAAAAAAATATACGCTTCTTTAGCCACAGAAACCCACGTCTATACACGACTATACTTCATGAAACCCACATATAATAACCTTCCTCTGGAAAACTAGATTTAACAGTAGGATGATGCAGCAACTACTCCTAAATTTTGTTTGACATATTCAAATATTTCTCTGGGTAGTGGCTTAGTGAATATATCAACAACCTATTCTTTGGAGGGAACATACTCCGACTTGGCCTTTTTTTCAAGAACTTTTTCTCATAGATAATGGTACTTGATGGGTATGTGTTTGGTCTTGGATTGCATGATTGGATTCTTTCAAATTCTGATGGCACTTGTATTATCACATAGAATGGAGATGGGTGGAGTACATGGGATCTAAATTTCTTGCAAAGTTTGTATCATCCAAAGTAGTTCTATGCAGCAAGATGCAATAGCCACATATTCTGCTTCAGCTATAGATAAAGCAATTGAAATTTGTTTCTTGTTGAACCAAGACACTAACTTGGAACCCAATAGAATGCACTACCACTAGTTCTTTTTCGATCATCAATGTTTCCTGCCCAATTTGCATCTATATATGCCCAAAGAGTAAGATCTACATCTCTAGGATACCATAGTCCAAAGTCCTGAGTTCCTTGAAGATATTTGAAAATTATTTTGACTTCCTAAAGGTGTGATTCCTTTTGATTTGCTTGGAATATTCCAACTATTCCTACTGCATGCATGATGTCAGGTTAGGTACCTGTTAGATAAAGCATACTACCAATCATGGATCTGTAAGTTGGTTGATGTGCTACTACTAATTCATCATTTGAGCTAAGATTGTATCCTATTACCATTGGAGTAGATACAGGTTTAGAATCTTCCATTCCATACTTTTTCAAGATCTACTGGAGATATTTGGTTTGTGAAAGAAAAATACCATCTTTAGTTTGATAAACTTGTAGACCAAGAAAATAAGTAAGTTCACCAAGCAAGGACATTTCAAATTCTTGTTGCATTACTGAAGCAAAATTCTGACTCATGGATTCTTCACTGCTACCAAAAATGATATCATCAACATAAACAATAATAATTAGCAATTTATCATTTCCAATCTTTGTATATCAATTTCTATCTGCAAAACCTTTTGTAAAACCTTGTTGGTGTATATATTTGTCAAGGTAGTAATACCAAGCCCTTGGAGCATGTTTCAGACCATAGAGAGCCTTTTTGAGTTTGCATACAAGTTTTGCATCATTTCCAAGAATGAATCCTTCTTGTTGTTCAATATAAACTTCTTAAGGAATGTTGATTTTATATCCATTTGGTATACTTTGAATTTTTGAAAACTGGAAAGACCAAGAAACATTCTTATGGCTTCAAGTCTAGCAACAGGTACAAAAGTTTCTACAAAATCTATACCTTCTTGTTGAGCATACCCTTTACAAAAAAGTTTGGCCTTGTTTCTAATGACTTCTCCATTTTCATCCAGCTTGTTCTTGAATATCCATTTAGTTCCTATAATATTTTTATCATGAGGTCTAGGAACTAATTCCCAAGTGTCATTCTTTTCAATTTTCTCAAGTTCTTGATCGATGGCCTTGACCCAACATTCATCTTTGCATGCTTCATTTACATTTTGAGGTTTGGTGGAGGATAGTACTGCTAGATAGCTTGAGGTCCCTGTAATAGTTCTTCTTTTCTATACACCAACCTCCCTTTTTCCTAAAATTTGAGTTTTTGGATGATTTTTCTAAATATACCTATATGGAGTCTTTTCTTCTACCATTATATCTTCTTCTAGTGCTTCATTGGTTTCTTCTTCAGTAAAATTTTGATTTGATGTGGAAAATTAATCCCCATCTTCGTCATTGGCATAATCTTGTGTTGATTTTATCTATTTTGGATTTCTGCATGCTTCATCAACTACAACATCAATGCTTTCAACAATTTTCCCAAGTCTTTTATTATAACATTTATATCATTTACTTATGGAAGAATAACCAAGAAGAATCCATTCATATGCTCTCGGTTCAAACTTACTAAGTTTTTCATCAGTCCTTTTGATAAAACGTTTGCTTCCAAAAACTTTAAAGTATTTTGTAGAAGGAGTCTTACCACACCAAAGTTCATGTGGAGTTTGAGTGCTATTTACACGAACATTTTCTTTGTTCAGAATAGTCATGGCAGTGAATGCAACTTCACCCCAGAAGGTTGCAGGAGTTCCAGATTCATCTAGCATGGCTCGAGCCATTTGTTGAATTATTATGTTCATCCTTTCTACTACACCATTTCTCTGAGGTGTTCTTGTAGTGGAGAATTCCCTTTCTATTCCATGTTCTTCACAAAAGTCAAAGAATTCATCCAATATAAATTCCCCTCCTTGATCAGATCTGAGGCATTTGATTTTTTGATTTGATTCATTTTCAAACAAAGCATTGAAGGCTAGTAACTTTTCAAATTCTTCATCTTTATGTTTTAGAAGACCTATCCAACACATCCTGGGAAAATCATCAGTGAACAAAATAAATTATTCTTCTCCACAAGGTGATTTTTCCTTGTTGGTCCACATAAATCATTATGGATAAGTTCAAGAGGCTTACTAGCTGACCCTTCTTTTTTCCATGAAGTGAACTCTGGTTTGCTTACCAATTTGACATGGTTTGCATATTGTATTTTTTGGGATGCTGATATCTAGAAGATCACGAACAACCTTGAGTCTACATGCTTTTCTTATTTGAAAAAAGCTTAGATGTCCCAGTCTTTTATGCCACAGCTAGTTTTCATCATTTTTTCTTAGATATCACTGTTGTTTTCCTCCTTTGAGTATGTATAAGTTATTTGGAGTTCTTGTACCTTTGATCATGGTCTCTCCTGTATCATGCTCATGAACAACACATCTGTTTGATCGAAACACCACTTCATTTCCTTGATCACATAGTTGACTGACACTCAACAAGTTATGCTTTAAATCATCTACATACATCACATTTCCAACTTTAACCTTTTCTTTCAAGAAAACAAAACCTTTACCTTTTATGATAGCTGGAGTGTCATTTCCAAACGAGACATTCTTTTCCTTTCCTAAGGTATTATATGAGTGAAGTTTCTCTTTGTCACATGTCATATGTTTGAAACACCCATTGTTGATGTACCACTTATTTTCTTGTCCTTCTACATACAAGGCTATACCACATCTCCCTATTTGAGATTATTTCCTTCTCCATATCTTTGGATTTAATGGCATTTTCTCCTTTTGAGGTGTTTGCTGAAATTTTCTCTTGCATTCAGATTATTTATGACCAAATTTTTTACAAATTGATTAGTCTGTTTCATTTTCAAGAGGAGAAAAATTATTATAGGAACTTCTCTTGATCCCTATTACATTCCTTTGATTTCATTCTTCTCTATTCATGATGGTTTTGTAAGAAATGCATTGAGTAGCTTTGTGCCCAAAATTATGACATGAAAAACATTACCCATTAAATGCGTTTTTGTGAATATAGAATCTATTTACTTATTGATTGTAGTTTCTATTGATATTCATCTTCAGAGAAAATTGAGTATGATTTTCCTGAGGTTGGTTGTGGCTTCTATTGATATTCATCCTTGGAGAAAATTGTGTATGATTTACCTAGTGATCAACTTTATGCCTTTGCTAATGATTGTCATACTGTTCACTGGTCTTTGCTACATCAAGACAGATTTTGGTGGAGGTTGATGACTTCTGTGATTGAGATGCTTCTTCAGTATATCCAAGACCTGTCTTTATCAGAGGAGAACATTTAACTTTGATAACTTCATTTAAAGTTTTTGATCCTTTAGCAAATCTAAGATTGAGAGATTTTGTTTTCTTAAGATCTTTTCTTAGACTCACAATTTCACATTCTAGTTTTTCATTTTGTTTTTATCTTTTCAGCAAGTTGGTATGTCAAGGTATCTATGATCATATTCTTTTCTTCTAAATAGATTTTGAGTTTAGATATTTCTTCATGAAAATTTTCCTCTTCTAAAGCATCCCAAAAATCATCATTGTCATAAGCCATGAGAAGTCTATAATCATCACTATTAGATAAGCCATCACTATCCTCTTCTAAAATATCCCAAAATTCATCGCTATCATAATCCATGAGAAGTTTGTAATCTTGACCAGTTTCATCTTCATTACTATTAGATAAACCATCACTATCTTCATAAGTATAGTAACTACTTCTATTCACAACCTGTTCCCTATTCCATTTTGCATATTCCCTTCCTTTTTCATATTCATCTTTATGATGACATCTAGCAGCATAATGACCAACTCTAACACAAGCAAAGCATTTGAAAGGGAGCTTATCTTTGAACCTTCCAGAACCTAGTTGAAGCTTCTTGACAAAATTTACCTCATATTCTCCTTCTAAAATGTGTCCTGATTCATTGTGTTCTTCCTTTTCTTTTCCTTTAGCTGAAGCTTTAATGCAGCTTCTCTCATATTTGATGGACCTCCTTTTCTCATCTCAAAAGTAGTTAGGATTTTGCGAAGTTGTGTCATAGTGATATTCTGCAGATCTTGTTTTTCTTCTATGACAGACACTTTTGATTCAAATTTAGCAGACAAGGATCTCAAAATTTTCTCAACTAAGGTAGCTTCCTTTATTTCCTCACCTAGATTCTTCATACAATTAACAACCTCATATATACGTAAGAAGTAACTAGCTATACTCTCATCACTATGCATCTTAAGAGTTTCACACTGAATTCTGAGAGTTTGAAGCTTAGTGCATTTTACCTAAGAGCCTCCTTGTAGCTCTGAATGCTTTTGTCCCATATCCCTTTGGCTAATTTGAGCTGCATCACTTTGACAAACATTGATTGTGACAAAATTCCCAATAAAGTATTGAAAACGTTGGCATTGGTTTCATATTTCTTTTTACTTGCCGTGTCTGTAGGAATTTCTATTGGAAATTTATATCC
>APFE031609074.1:16060-56767 GCA_000404065.3 Pinus taeda
CAATCTTGTACTAGTGCAAACTCACATCAGTACACAGGGACCCACCTGCAGAAGGCTACAAGCTTCGCTTATTTTCTAGATTCTATTAGAAGGGAGTTGCAACCCCCTAGCTACTTTACAAGCCAATTTGTTTACTAGTATGTAGGCGCCCAACCTATAGAAGGCTGCAACATTCTTTCTTCCTCCAGGGACCACATTTCATGAATTTTTAGACTGGATACTCCTGGATCACAACACCACAATTTGAAGGCCACGTTTCATCCAATTTTCATATTGGACCCATCAAAAACTTTTGGACTTAAACTACATCAACCAACATTCAGTTAATCTGAACAATCATATCAATGACACCAGAAAACTATGTTGAACCCAGAAACCTGCATCATCATTCAGAACCAAATGTAACCTCAAAAACCATACATCAGAGTGGATATGGTACTTGGCTGAACCTAAACTACCTGTATATGCTACTTTTGTTAATCAAACCTACATATACCTTCAAAAATACTACAAACATAAACTTTTGAATCAAGTCTGTACCAACCAGCAATATACTAAATATCTAATGTCAACTTACAGAGCTTCACATAGGTAGGGATAGAGATCACTTCTTCTCACTTATACAATCAATCAATCAAATACCAACCTCCTTATGCATTTAGTTTTAAATTTAGATCTAAGAAGACTTCATTGACAGGCAATAGTAAAACAACAAAATTTGATCAAATAGATTAGTCAAATCTAAAGAAAAAAAACATTTCTTTTATACATGCTATTTTGAAGAGTATAACCTGCATGTACATGCACTTTGAAGAGACAAACCATCGTACACATCTGTAAATATGAACTCATAACTTTTCTGCACTTCTGAACTTCAGGCAAACCCAGATCATGACATTTAAAGAAGAAAACAGGTGTACACAGTCAGATCTAGCCCAACCAATATCAGATCATCCAATAATAAGTCACTTCAGGTCTCATGATCTTGATCCAACATAGAATTCAAGGTGCACAAAGTATTTTCAATAAAATCACAAACATAGCCCCTACAACCTAAAATATACTTCATATATAAGTATTCCTTAGAGACCCATACACTTGCACACATGGTGTTATGAACTTCTCCTCCTTATATAGCTTTAGGCCCTTTGTCAATACCGTGGACCAAAACCACTTATGACCAATACCTTGGACCAAATACCTAGGACCAGAACTTAGGTTTTCCAGTCATGTATGTGCTTTTCTTTCTATGGGAGTGTGTGTATACGTATACGTTCTTTTTGTTATGTGGAACAATGTGTATACGTTGTTTTACCTAAGTGGACCAGTGTGTATCAGCTTTTTCCTTTACCTTCTTTATTCTAATCAGTATACCTTAGTTCCATCTTCCTGTTCTTTTGTGCCATTGCCTTGTAACCTCTGAATATACTTGTTGTATAGTGAGTTTCCTTTTACCAAAACGGAATTGACCTGTGAGTGAGTTGCCATCAAGGACAACACTTGTATCATAATGCCAACAGACTCCTCATATAGCAACCTGTACAATCACAGAAATATCCTTAATTTTTTTTTCACCCACAAATATGATCATGGAGCCATTTCTAAAAGAAGAGAAGAAGCACATCATCCTTAGAAAGAAGTCCATCCACTACACCAATACTAGGTTGGACACTGGAATAGAACCTGCACACATAGAAAAGTTATCAATCCAAAGGCCATCAAGTTGTGAATACCTAAACATAAATAAGTAAATAAAATCAACACCATCAACATCATGATGTTATGAGTTCCAGATCTAGCATGCAAGCATCTCCAAAAACTCAGTCCATAAGTAGGCTCAGGTATGACAACCCCACCTATTCCCTATGCATATAATTCTAAAATGTGTTAATGGTCTAGAAAGGAAATTTTATGGGCTAGAGATGGCTACTAAACTTAGCCACCCTCAACTAGTAAACGCAAGTTCACTCAGTCACACATGCAACATAGAAAATTCAAGTCAATTCAGGTGGTGATTTCAAGGAGGTAGGTGATGATCATGAGTAGCAAGGTAATTATTACAAGGAGTGGGGAAAATGGTTCAAAAATGGAAGTTAATGTAAGAGCCATGCCACCAAAGCACTCTAATCCTTTACCACAAAATGGAATATTAAGTACAAGGATCAACTCCACTTAAATTATCACCCATTTCTAGAAAAAACAGCTAGAAGAAGGATGAGCTAGTGCTATCAGACTGCTTAGGGTGCCACTAAGCTACTTAAAACTGTGTTTGTAGGTGCTACAGGAGAAGGTACATGAGGATCTATAGGAAGGCCTTGAAGGGATAAAGGGAGTCTAAGTGACCCAAACTTGTCCTCAAACACTCATGCACATGACACCATTATTTCAAAAAGGAGTAACTGACTTTCTCCCTCTTTAATTTTTATACAATTGCATGGGAAATTTTGCCTGAAATTAGTTCCTTGTAATTGACAAATGAGCAGTAGTTCCCTTTGGAAATTGTTGTGTGTAAAGGAAATATAGGGATAGAAAAAGTGTTTCTTTTGACATAAATTTTAAAATCCTTCTCCCTCACTGATAGAAACGAATATTTGATATTGTTTCTACAACCAAGATTTCCTTGAGTAAACATTGAAATTTACACCTAAGTAATGCCGAGAAGGAGCATAAGAAGAAATGGGTGGAGGATTCAAAAGAAGAGAGCCCACATACATAAAGAGAATTCATCAACACCCTTGTGTAGTAAACATTTTTCTAAGACATCAATGGATGGGATTTTTTGAGCAGCTGAAAGGGTATGATGATGACATCATTCAGGAATTTTCCATGGAATTACATTCTCAAGGAGAAAATAGTGCCACTATTTTTGTTAAACGGTTGGCCATCCATATAAGCGCTGAGCCCATAATCAGAGTGACCATATTAACCTTAGGAATTTGATGGAGCAGGGAGGACAAAGAAGTAAGTGTCATAGCCAAAAATAATATTTTCATTAAAAGAGAAAAACATGTGAAGTATAAGAATGGAGCCAAAAGAGAAATCCTACCTTACCCCTTCGACGAAGTGGCCTACCATATTCTCAAATACATATCCTGTGAGGGAAGGATGAGAATTGTATATGCTTATCATTTAAGGCTACTCCATGAGCTTATATTCGAAGCATATTTACCAATCCCATAGACACTAAGTGTTCCCCACTTACTCCTACTTTCTATCATTGAAATGAGCTCGAAGGTGAGGGAAGGGAAGCATCAACACATTTCCCACCATGTCCTCATTAAGTTAATTGTGATGGATGTTTTAAGCCACTTAAGGAGACCTGTTGTATGGACTAATTTTATAGACATGGATAGGAAATATTCATTGAAACCCAAGCCATCACACATAGAGAAACGCTAGGCTCTAGCACTAGAGGTAGGGGAGTAAAAATAGAGGAAGAAGAGGGAGAAGAAATAGAGAAAGAGAAAGTAGAAATCAAGGAATCAGAAGAAGAGAAACAAGTATAACAAGATGAGAACCTTGAGGAGACATCTAAACCCCAAGAGATAGAGAAGCAAGGACATCAAGAAAGTCTCTCACAATTGAATTCAAAGAAAGAAATGGATACCTCATTATCCATTTTGAGAAAAACCTGTCACATCTAAAAGAACATAGCCAAGACCAAGTTCCATATACTTCAAAACAAGGAAGAGAACTAAGATAAGGAAAGGGAAACCACAACCTCCTTCAAAAATCCCTATCACTATTAATGAGTCACCGAGAAAAAGGTAGGAAGTGGGACCTATTAAAGGAAATATTGAGGAGGGTTTCTCTACTAGGGCCAAAAGAAAGCAACCCGTGACACCTATGGGAAGGCCCACCACTAGGGCAGTCACCTTTAAGGGACTCAAGACAAAAATTACCATTAGGAAAGAATGAAAAGGGGAGTTACAGGAGGACACAATGTAGCTACAGGAGAAACAGGGGTTGCTACAAGAGAAACATGGGATGCTACATGAACAAAAGGAGGTGCTACAGGATGGAGCAGCCACCTCAAGAAAGGATGAAAAAGGCCTCTAAGAGCTCTAGGAGCCTTATCCACAACCCAATCTAGAATCGTACTAAACATTTGTTGATGGAGGTAGGATTATACTTAGGAAGTTTTCTATCCTACTCTTCTTTGAGTTGGAGATGGAAAGAGGAAGAACCCACAGATGAATGCAAATTTCCAAATCTAAAAATGTAGAAGATGTGGCCCTCATGGAAGAAAAGATCAACGAAAGTGGAAAGGAATTGAGTGACATAAAACTAAGGGATTCAACCATGAGGGAGTAACTACAAGTAGAGAACACAAGGCTAAGAGAACAGTTGCAAGAGAAGCAAACACAACTTTCTACTATGGAAAGTCTATCTATTGAAGCCATACAGTGCAATAAACCATCCAAATTCCATGTTATTTTCTTTAAGGAGCAGTGGCTACAACTCAAGATCAAGGCAATATCACATTATGGGTATTTTCCCTTCCAATATAATAGGAATTTATTGATATTTTCAAAAAGGAAAGTATGAAGGATAGGGAAAAGCTAGCTGAGTTTTATATGCACAATCTCATCCTAATGGATGTGAATTTCAGGGGCCCCAACTCAAGATTGGGAGACATTCAAATCATGGATTTGGAATCTTGGTTGGCACATGAGGAGAAAATAGTAGAATAATTAAACAAGGTGATGGAAAAGGAATAAAAGGAGCCCTTATACATCAGAGAAGAATTGGTAAGCCCTACACATGTCATCAGTAATCAAAACCTCATCTCCTCTAATTTTGATTTAGCACCTAAGTGAATGAAAGACCAAGAGAAATCAATTCTACATTTTGAGGACACTTTTAGGATGTTAGGAACATAGAGTCTACAAGCTTATTAGAGAAGGTGGCATGTCCTACTTCACAGTTTACAAAATAGAGAGTATCACTCCCTAGAAAGGTTAAGGAATGCCTTACAAAGAATCTTGTTGTACAAAAGGATGATGGAAATAATGAATATCAATTGGATAGGACTCAAACTCAGTCCTCCCTTGTTTTTCGACTTAAAATAAGGAAGAAATCAGGTAGAGGAACAAAAGGTATGGATAGAGATAGAGGGAAGTGCAGGTTCTTATCCATAGGAAGGCACATCCCCTGAGGTGCCTTGGGATGTTAGAGAGGCCACTACGGCCATGAATGAGCTTCATATGGATGACTAAGTTTATCAAAGGTTGAGAAACACCTTCATCAAGAGGGTGATGATGGGTCCCATTTATAGGTATATTTTGAAGTTCATCATTCTATCCTCCAACCCTTAAAATTATAATTTTCTCACATCAATTCACATTTTTAGTCATAATATGCTTAGTAAGAAGACTAAAAGGTGTTTTTCATATTGTGTGGCCTAATGTGATTGAATTGCAGGAAAAAGAGGCATTTTTTAGGAATTTACTATGCAAAGGCTTCATGGAGACAAGCAAGAGAGAATATAGGGGGGTTGTCCACCTCCTTAACTTTCTAACATTGCTTAGGATCATAGGATACTCACTCATGGCTTGAATTCACTAGCAGCCAAGGAACTCCAAGTACATGTGAAGATTAAGGAGGATCAGATCCGAAATTATCGAGATCATGGAGGGAATCACTCATATTTTCAAGGGAGCTGCTATCAAATACCTTTTGAATAAATAAACTAGTAGAAAGGTTCATCAATATTCAAGTTTTTGTTTCATCTAAGAGTAGATATTGAACCTAGTGCTTGACATTGTTATTCAAAATTTTTATATGGTGTATGAGGCTACTATTTTATGTTATTGATAAGATTTCCATTGATCTAAATATGACTTAGTTTTAGAGGGATGAAATCCTTGGAATTGGGCCCAACCCAGAGGCTTTAGTCCCTCTTATGTATTTATTTCTTGTTCTTGTTTCAAATAATTTCATGTACCTCTCTTGTTTCAGTAGATGTTAAGCTATAAAAGCTTATGATTGTGGGATTTCCTATCACCTCCCTTGTGGGAAGAGTGATTGGAAATATTTACAATCTCATTCAAAAAATATTTTTTTACAATTTCTTGGAAATGGATAGATGTTAGTTGTAATCCTTTTGCATGCTTATTATCTAAAACTTAAGAGATATTTCAGTGATCAGAGTAGTGTTGTAGATGGAATAGATTTTAATCAAATTTTAATCATATTTTCCATGATAGTTTATTTCATTGTGTTATTGGTAACTTGATGCATGTATTTGGCTAGTTTCAGGGATTTTGTTGATCTCTAGGGGTGGGCATACATTTCTAGATTCACTAGGACATTTTCATTCTCGTCCAAGGTACCTTACACTACTTCCAACCTCTATCTCCAAATTCACTCTCTCAAGGAAATAAAGGACACCATGGGCATCAACTTAAGTGCAAGATAGACCCCAGAGGGGTACTAGGCTTGTCCAAGGGGATCCCACAACCTTCATTCATCACCTCCTATATTCATCCACCCTCCTCCATTCCCAATACACCATTCCCATCCTTAAAATGATCTTCGATCCCCTTCTATAGCATTACATGTCCTCATGTAGAATCCTTATAACATTGTTCTTTTCAATCAGTTTTTCTCCCCACTTTCCAAATACACTAGTTAAGTTGAATAATGACCCCCAACTTGTGATTTGATGATTAAGGAAGACTTTAATACCACTTCAAGACTTTAATACTTGCAAAGGCTTCATGGAGACAAGCAAGAAATAATATAGGGGGCTTGTCCACCTCCTTAACTTTATAACGCAGGTTAGGATCACAGGATCCTCACTCATGGCTCGAATTCACTAGCAGCTGAGGAACTCCAAGTACATGTGAAGATTAAGGAGGACCAGATCCATAATTCTCGAGATATTGGAGGGAATCACTCCTATTTTCAAGGGAGCTACCATCAACTACCATTTTGTATAATAAACAAATATAAAGTTTCATCAAGATTCAAGTTTTTGCTTCAGCTAAAAGTAGCTATTGAGCCTAGAGCTTGACATTGTTATTCCCAAATTTCATATGATTTATGAGACTACCATTTTCTGTTAATGAGAAGCTTGCCATTGATCTACATCTAACTTAGTTTTAGAGGGATGAAATCCATGGGTTTGGGCCCAACCCAGAGGCTTTAGTCCATCTTATGTATCTCTTTCTTGTTCTTGTTTCAAAGAATTTAATGTCTCTCTCTTGTTTTAGTAGATGTTAAGCTATAAAAAATTGTGATTGCAGGCTTTCTTATCAGCTCTCTTGTGGGAATAGTGATTGGAAATATTTACAATCTCAACCCAAAAATATTTGTTTATGATTTCTTGGAAATGGATAGATGTTAGCTGTAATCCTTTTGCATGCTTATTATCTGCAACTTAGGAGATATTTCAGTGATCAGAGTAGTGTTGTAGATAGAATAGGTTTTAATCAAATTTAACTCATCTTTTCTATGATAATTTATTTCGTTGTGTTATTCATCACTTAATGCATGTATTTGGATAGCATTAGGGATTCTGTTGATCTCCACGGGTGGGCATACTTTTCCCTATTGACCTGGACATTTTCATTATCCTCTAAGGCACCTCACACTACTTCCAACCTCTGTCTCCAAAGTCACTCTTTCAAGGAAATAAAGGACACAGTGGGCATCAACTTGGGTGCAAGATAGACTGCAAAGGGGTACTAGGCTTAGCCAAGGGAATCCCTTATGCACCTTCCTCCATCCCTAATACACCATTCCCATCCTTAAAAGGCTCTTGTACCCCCTTCTATAGCATTACATGTCCTCATGTAGCATCCTTGTAGCATTGTTCTTTTCAACCAATTTTTCTCCCCACTTTCGAAATATACTAGTTAAGTTGAATAGTGGGCCCCAACTTGTCATTTTATGATTAAGGAAGATTTAAGACCACTTAAACCTCCACCTTTCCTCACTACAACCATAAAACAAAAAACATAGTGAGAATTAGTGTTTTTATTCATAAGCATGTTAAAAATTAGTTTCCTTATTTTCAAGCAAATGTATAATAGATCAATTATGTATACAAATATGTTACTCATTTTATTACATGTGCAAAAAAAAGTAGCATGATTTATTTTCGTAAATAGACTAGCCCTTTCTCTTTCATGTAATGTCAATTAGCATTTACATTTGAATGAATGACATTTTCACTTTGATAGTGAGAACCAGGTTCAATTATGGTTAGTTGGAGGAATGGTCTTTCAACACCTTGATCTAATTTCGTGAATGAGGGTGACATGAGTAAACCTAACCTAATGTGCATATAGCAATGTCACCTCTAAGTTTATACGAACCCCAGGTTGATAAGTTGAGATGAGAATATCTTAGGAGTTTCAAAACTCTTGGTGCAATACCATGGCTCATCAAAATGATCAAGGCCTACCTCTACACTTTTGGGATTAAGCATGCAACACAATAGTATATTTGCATAAAAAGAGTCCTCATATGATTCTTGGCATGAGGACACTACAAGAAGTTTTTCAGGGAGGAAACTAGATCTGTCACACTTTAGGATATTTGGATCATCAATTTATTTTCATGTATCAAAGGAAGAAAAGAGAAAGTTAGAGCCAATAATAGAGTTTGGAATATTTGTGTGGTACACTAATACACCTCACAACTATTGTGTGTACTTTCTATCTCTTACGAAGACAGTTGTTCTTAGAGATGTGAAGTTCAATGAGAAGAAGGAAATGAAGTGTTGTCTTGAGAGGGAGCTTTAGCTGCATGAAAATCAAGAGCTTTTGGCTGCAAAGGAAGAACCTCACGAAGTTGTGAAGCAGCCACAAATAGAGGAGAAATGAGTGGAAGAAGCCACTCAAGTAGAGACATCCAGGGAAAGAAGGAAGTGACCTAGGGAACTTGACAGACTATTGCAAGATGTTAGAGAGAATGTGGGAGCACCCACATCATAACGCACACAGAGGAGGTCACTAGATTGGTACACTGAATACATGAATTTCATGAGAAAGCTAGTAGAGAGATAACTAGTCTCATTCAAGGAAGTAGTAGAATGAGTACTATGGGTTGAAGCTATGGTAGATGAGTATGACTCCATTTTTACAAACAACGTTTGGGAAGTAGTCCCAAGACCAATAGAAAAATCTATGGTATGTTTGATATGGATTTAGAAGGCAAATAATTTAGTGGACGGAAGCATGAAGGATCACAAAGCCATGTTTGTGGCCAAGGGGTACTTTGAGGTAGAAGGGATTAACCATGAAGCGACCTTTCCCCCTATAGCGAGGTACTCTTCCATTAGATCATTTCTCACTTTGGCAGCACAGATGGGGTGGAAGATTCACCATATGGATGTGAAGACAAAATTCCTCAATGGATTTATTTAGGAGGAGGTGTACATCAAACAACCTGAAGGTTTTGAGACCTTCGACAAAGCGTCTCATGTGTGCAGACTCAAGTGAGCATTGTATGGGTTGAATTAAGCACCTTGTGCTTGGTACACTAAGATCGATAGCTACCTCACTGGGTTGGGCTTCACCAAAAGTGAAGAAGACGAAAACCTTTACCACATTCTGGTAGAAGGTAAATTGTTGATTATTGTTCTTTATGTTTATGACTTTAATTTTATTGGTGACAAACAACTTATCAAGTATTGCAAGGAGGACCTTGCAAGAGAGTTCAAAATGAATGATGTGGGTTTGATGCACTATTTCCTTGGTTTGGAAGTATGGTAAAGAGACAGGGAAATATTTGTATGTCAAGGAAGGTATGCCAACAAGATACTTCAAAATTTTTGCATGGAAATGTGCAAACCCATGGACACTCCTCTAGCGACCAACTGGAGGAAAGATGATGCCGCTTTAGGTGAGGAATTGAATGTTTCTATTTACAATAAGTTGGTGGGCTCACTCATGTATCTCTTGAACGCATAATCATAATTGTGTTATTTAGTAAACTAGCTGAGCTAAGCCATGGTTGTACATAACAAATTATTTTAGAGAGCTGCTAAACATGTACTATGGTAGCTCAGAGGCACCATTCAGTTTGAACTTTGGGAAATATAGATAGAGGAAGTAAAGTTGCAAGGCTTCATATAAAGTACACTTCGAGAGTAATTTTGAGTGTTTGATGAATAATAGTTTCTTGGTAGAACATAACCAGAGAGGAATTTCACATAACTTTGTAGAAGCAAAGTACATGGTTGACAGTCAAGCATCTTGTGAAGCTATCTGGATGAGAGAGATTATTGTTGGGTTATTTGGTCAGATGAGGGATCCTACTGTGATTTACTCTGACAATCAAATTTGTATCAAACTCTCTAAGAATCTATTTCTTCATGACTAATCCAAGCACATAGATATCTGGTACCACCATCTACGACATTATTTGCAAAGGTGGATCATGTTGCTGCAGTACATTCCGAAAAGGAACATGATGTAGATATTTTGACAAAAGCCTTGTTAAGAGGTAAATTTGAATTCCCTAGATGAATTATTGGAGTACCTAATAGTCCCTTTATTGTTGAAAGGGAATGTTCAAAATGCAGTAAGAAAATCTAGTTTTGACTTTTCCTTGGTCAAACTAGATTAACATGTGAATTTCAATTTTTGTAGAATACTTGGAGGTAGTTAACTGAGGTGAGATGGATTTTGTCACTCATTTAACTTAGTTAATTTGAGTTGGAGACAATTGAGTTAATTTATAAATGATTTATTTGTAATTTGTAGCAATCTAATTCAGTTAAGTTGACTTATTGTGAGTTAAACTAGTTCCAGCTATTGGAGAAACTAGTGGAGGGTCAAGTTCTATAATGTAACTTCAGTCACACTCAATGGTCATCCAATTAATTGATCAATCAACCTAGAATAACATATGCATGAAGAGAATTCAAGTTACCCAGTTGATATTTGAATTCAAGGGTAATGTACAATCATTTGTAAACTAATCCAAGTTGTACATATGGTGCATGCAGTCAAAGAATTTCCCTATGGTAATTGCGCAATTCCATGGTGAGAAATTCCTAAGAAGAAAAATAGGGGTGATTTCCCAAGGGAACATCGCAAGGAAAAAGGAGCTTCGAGGCCTGCAATTTTGGTTAAGTATTGGCTAATTTTAGTCAGTCAGGTGAGCGTAGAAAATACAGGTGTAGGTTGAGCAAAGCATTTTGTATTCATCCAGATTATTTGATTATTGCAATACAAATAGTAAGGGGTTTTGAGAAATTTATTTCCCCTAGATAAATCTCTGTGTATGTGTGTTGAATCTTCATCATGTTAATGATCTGTGTTCTCGATTGTGATTTTTCTTCCACATACTAGTAGAGTGGATTATAGTCTTATGATTTACTAAATTTCATGAGTAGTTTAGGATCTAAACATTAACTTCTACAATTTTGTTATTAACTAAATATTTAATTCTTTTAATTTTAAAAGGACACATGTCAACTCCATGTTGAGTATGGATGAAGCATCTCAATTTCTAAGTCATTTTCAAAAAATTCTAGATTTTTTAATTTTTATAGAAATCAGGAGAGATTTAAGGGTCATTTATGGAGTGATTATAAAGATAGTTTAAGTGATTTTAGGATTTAGAGAACCTAATTTGTGGAGTGATTTATGGGTGATTTATTGATTTAGTTTAGGACCTATAAAAATATGTGATGTATCTAAATGGTATCTATTGTAAGCCTATGTGCAATAAAAAAATAGTAAGTGTGACAAGAAGAGAATGGCCAAAATTAGTGTGGAATAAAGCCATAGACAGGAAGAGAGTTTATGAGTATATGTGGATGCACATATTTTATTTAATGTAATATGGATTCATACATTTATGGTGTTAATGAATTGTAGATTTATCAATCATATGTGTGATTGAAAAGAATTATAGTCTTTATGAAATTTATAATTAGGAAAGTTTCAACATATATGTGAAGCTTGAAAATAATTATATATTAACTTATAAATATGTCATGTGAAGAAGTATTTCTATGTAAGCATTAAGGAAAATTTATGGTTAAGTGGACCAAGAGAGAATTTTGTACTTACTCTAGAATTCCCTGTGTGTGGACTACAAGGATTTTTGAATGGTTAAATACTTGCAGTGAGAAGACTCGTTGAAAATCGTGAGGATTGTGAGGCAGTGTTAGGAATGATTGAGGATTCAACGTTTGAATGAAGGAATAGTAGGTTCATCAAGGTGAAATTTTCATATTGTTTTAGTCCTAATTGAGCCATAGATTCATGGCATTGAACTCACAGGAAAATTGATTTCCTGCACCAAAGTGGTGCCAAAGCATGTACACATTTTGGAGGACAAATTTAGAGCTTGTCACATCAAAGGTTTGAGAAACCTAATTGAGGTGAATTTTTTTGTTTGAAATTTATATTGATTATTATATGAATTGAATTTTTATTCAGAAATAACATTGAAGTTATTCTGAAACAAATATACTTGGATAAAATTACAATGAATTGGTCTTGATGATCAAATATGAAAGAAAATATTTTGAAGATGTGGAATAACAATGAAGGATTGCAACAATAGATCCAACATGTTGAAGAATCAAGGGCAACTAGGTGTAGTGTGATTCTTCTTGACTTGATGACAATTTGTGGAGTCTTCTTAGTTTTATTGTTAGCTTAATCTTCTTCTTCTTATCAATTCATGTGTGTGTACTTCATCAAACTGCTACCAAAAACATAAGAACAAGAACACAAGGTGTTGGCTCTCTGTCAAGGCCAAAACATCTCTTCTCTTGAGTTGAAAACCCTTTAGTAAGTTTCCATTATTTAATATTCTTATTGATCAATTACCAAACCCTAGAACCTTGAATAGGATGTCCTCCAAACAGAAGTCAAATCCTTCCTCCTTTCTGCACTTTGTTCTCCGACACTTACTCTTCCTTCTTTTGACACTTTTCTCCCCAGCACTTTGACCTTCATCTTCTTTCCTTGTCTAGAGATAGACCTTTCTTATGTGAGATTATAGATGGGATGTTCATTATTCAATTCTTGTTGATGTCATTTCCTTATGGAGACTCCCTTTTCTTGCTCCATAAAAATACTTCTTGAGATTTATATGCAAAAAAATATGATGTTACAACAACCCTAAATTCTCGCACATGTGATGGGTTAGCTTGTAGTTTAGGTTGTTTTTATCTTCACTTGAGAGAGGGACTTCTTTGCTTGCGTAAGTGGCCTTGTAGGCCTAAGATCTAGCCTAAACAAAAAGGGATACTTGACTATTATTTTACTGTTCTTATACCTGCATACACTCCTCCTTTTTCTGCACACATGTGACTATTTCTAGCCCTAGAAAGAGTCCAAAACTTCTCTTTTCTTCACTTCTTCTTTGCTGCATAGAATTTCCTTTTTGGTACGCTTTACTTGTCCTCTATCTCACTAATTTCATAGATGATGATGTTCTACACTGAGGAGGTCTAATGGCTCCTTATATAGTAGTTTGTCTCCTTTTGAGCCTACTTTATGCTGACATGAAGACTTGAAGCTGACTTGTGTATTTCTTCACCATTTAGCTACTTGAAGGCTTTTGTTGCAAGGATATTACTTTAAATTTTCTTAGAGGTATTCCTTTTGACTCTAATACAATTATATACATGGTGTAACATGCCATCTAAAGGTCTTAGATAAATACATTGACACTTTGACTTCCTATAAGAACTTAAACATGTGCTTGACATACTTCAATGAGCAAGAAACTCATTGACAAATAATATAAAGATAATTTCTCTTTTCTTGAATAAATACAAATGTTAAAATTACATTTATGAAGACCAAACCTAGTTACACTTTCTTCAATGCCCCCCCTTAACTAGGGAGGTATTCATAAAACATTGCAACGTGTTTGATTATGTTCAATCATGAATAGTTAACATAAGAGAAACCAGATTCACAATCCATCTGTTATAGCATCATAATAACCAACATTGTTTCCAAAACAAGGCCTTGAATGATAGCTCTATCTCTCAATAGATTAGAGAAAAATGTTGGTGAGACCAATGACCTATAGAAACCTTAGTCATTGTCTCTACATACTCACTCGGGTGTTCACTAAGTATGACCTTATAGGACTATTCTTATCATGAGCTCCCAAAACTCAAATAATATTAGTCCTTTTGCCTACCATTCCCTTGGATTCCCTACACATCCTCAAAGAGGATCAGATACTAGATGATTACCCAATCCTCCTATTATTTCTTCCCGAGTTCATACAAGAATATTGTGTCTATCACTTTCCTCTCAATTGAGGAAGACATACCCTAGTATCCTCTCACAAGGTACTTGTCCAAGTTACTTTGTATTTGGGAACTTGTTGTAACTCCCTCTTAGGTAGGGACTTGTCCATTCACCAAAAACTTCTTCTTCATGTGTCCTCCAGCTTCTTTATTTCCTTCCTTTCCTTGATGTCATGAAGTATTTGGTCAAGCTTCTTCTTGGAAGGGAACCATCAATCCATCACTTACCTTCCTAGTTTATCATGTCATTTCTTCCTTTGTGGAAAGTGGTATTCTTTGCATATATCAAGTTCTCTTATCATCTAGCCATTCATTTTCATCCCTTCTATGATTTGGACTACTCTTCACATGGATGCTTCTTTGTACTTACTTGTTCCCGTGTTTTGATCTAGTAGCCCTTCATGACTTTAGACTGACATTACTTAAATATTAAACAATGGTTTTGTTGGATGGCTTCTTCATCATGACATATTTGTCGAGTAGAATCATTTATATGCACCATTCATATCTCCAAGGCCTTCATAGGTGTCAAGGGTCCTTTGATACTTTTCTCCTTTTCCAAAGTTGTCATGCCTTCTTTCGGGAGATGTCTTCAAAGTATCTTGTTAGATAGTGATTCTTAGTGATCATGGTGTTGTTCAAAAGCCTGATCTCTTTCTTCATTTGATTCTTATTGGATAGATTATTCAACCACCTTGTGCTCCTTGTGAGAGCACTTCTTCATTGCTTGCTTCTAGGACTAGTCAACATTCCTTTTTTACATTCTTCTTAGTTAGCAATTTTATACTCCTTATGTGAGTATTTATTTTTGTTGACCTTCATTGCATTGTAGTACATGCCTTCAAGAATGTCATTGGTGAAAGAGATTCTTTCCTACTTTATCATGTTGTAGAACTATTCCCATGACTCAACAACATACAAATGATAACGTGACTATTTATGCATACATAACTCATCTTGATTCTCCTTTAATCATCTTAGCTTCATTTTGTTGTCCTTATTGTGGCCCTTCTTGCTTCATCTTAGCTTTCCTATATATCATCCTTTTCTTGAATCCCATGAATGGGACTCCCAATGAGACATATTTTTTTTTTATGAACCTTATTTTGAATATTAAATCATAGGATCTTAAATACCCTTACCCTACAAATGTTTCTTTCCTTTTGATGGTAAAGGTCTTCTAAGATTCTTAATCATGATAAACTTTATATCATTGTGGATGACATCCTATTCTAGGTATGCTCCTTCTACATGATTATTTTGAACTCTATGTACACCATGCTTCTAGATTATAGAAGATGTTTCTTTCAGGCAATTTTATTCTATTCCTACATTCTTCTATCCTACTCAAAACCTTGAAAGAAGAACTTAAGTAAAGAAGTATACATAGTCATAGTAGAGATCCGAAGGATCTTCCTTCTCTTGCTTCTTGTCTTCTTCTTTCATTTCTTGAGTCACATGGGATTCTTCCATTTTCCTTTTGTTGTTGTTGTCCTTATTTAGTTTAGTACAATTTTGCTTGTAGTGTCCATATTCTTGGAATCCATATCATTGGATTTTGGACATATATTTTTTGTTTGTTCATCGTGGACCAAATTTGCTAAATTTTCCCTTTCTCTTAGCCATGGTAGCAAACGCTTGCTCCTTTGATCCCGCATCTTCCTTTGCTTTATTTCTTGTTTCCTCTATATTTCACAGAGACGACATTTCACTTAGTGGGGTGGCTTCCTTCTTGGTATATATGCTTGTTGTGAAATTTCCCTAATCCTCAAGTAGAGCATTGAGTACTACAATTGTCATTTCTCTGTTAGAGATGATTTCCCCTAGCTGTTGAAGTTGATCCCTCATCTAAGAGATCTTGATGAAGTAGGGATATATTCCTTCCTTTGATATATTCATATTGTACAATTCATTTTGTAGAGATATCACTTCTTCAGCTTTGGTTACCACGAATATCTCTACTAGTTTGTCATAGATTTGTTTGGATGTCTCCAATTTGGAGACATAAGGAATGAGAGAGTCTTTGAAGGATTCTA
This sequence comes from Pinus taeda, assembly GCA_000404065.3. Lineage (NCBI taxonomy): Eukaryota > Viridiplantae > Streptophyta > Pinopsida > Pinales > Pinaceae > Pinus > Pinus taeda. The sequence continues at coordinate 32,342 of APFE031609074.1, forward strand.
TAAGAATCCTTTGATCTCTTCTCTCATCCTTATTATACTTGGATAAGGATTAATTTTTTAACTTAGTAGGAATAGTAACATTCTCTTTTATGTTTTCTAGGAGGTCGTTCTCCTTGGGAAGTAAATTAGTCCTCTTCTTCCATCTAAGAAAGTTATAGGTACCTACCAATTTATTGCTTTCCTTGCAAAAAGACATTGATGTATATTCAGAAGGGGACATATACTTACTTGATATATTTTGGGAGGTAGTAGACTTAATTTCTCCTTGAAGACTTAATGGTTTGTCTTCCTTAGATCTTGATGTTCTTCAAGTTGCTTTCTCCAAGTAGACTTTCCTGATGATGCGAGTTGCTTGATGACTTGTAGCTTGATGTAGGTCCCAGTTTGATTTTCTCTTCTTGTAGGTTCCTTTATGTAAGGCTATTCTTCTTCATTTGTAGTCTTTCTTGATGAATGCTAGATGGTAGGACTTCTTATCCTTTGAAGTAGTTGAGACTTATTGGCTTGATGCTTCAACTTTTGTAGATGCCCTTCCTTGATGAGTGTTCTTGAGATTCTCTTTCCTTGATGTGTCACGTTAGCTTTGATACCATGTTGAAGAATCAAGGGAAATTAGGTGTAGTGTGATTCTTCTTTACCTGATAACAATTTTTGGAGTCTTTTTACTTTTCTTGTTAGCTTAATATTCTTCTTCTTATTAATGCATGTGTGTGTAGTTCATCAAACTGCTACCAAAAACATAAGAAGAAGAGTGCAATATGTTCGCTCTCTTCTAGGGCCAAAACATCTCTTCTCTTGAGAGGAAAACCATATATTAAATTTCTCTTATTAAAGATTCTTATTGATCAATTTCAAAATCCTAGATCCTTGGCTGGGATGTCCTCCATGCATAAGTAAAATCCTCCCTACTCTATGCACTTTGTTCTCCAGTACTTGCTCTTCTTTCTTCCAGCACTTTGCTCCCTAGAACTTTGACATTCTTCTTCGTTCCTTTTCTAAAGATAGAACTTGCTTATGTGAGCTTCTATATGGGATGTTCCTTATTTAATTCTTGGTGATGTACTTTTCTTATGGAGACACCCTTTTCTTTCTCCAACGAAACACTTCTTGAGATATATATGCAAACTAATATGATTGTACAAAAACCCTAAATTCTCTCACAACACCTTAACGTTACATCTATTAACTAAGAAAAAAAGGGAAATATGCCTTAAAACATTATATTACCAACTTGTCATCGAATGATTTTTCGAAAGCACCACAATGGTGTTCTTCGTAGATGTTTAGAGCCTCTAAATTCAGAGGGTGTTAAGAGATCTTCATGATGGACTAATAGGCAAAAACTTTGCAGGTGATTCCCTTGTGCATAAGATGATGAGAGTTCTTATTATTGGCCCACAATTCACATTGCTACCCATAGTAGTCGAGGAAGCATTTAAACAATGGGCATTGAATGTTATCGGTGAAATATTTCCTCATTCATCGAAGCAACAATGATACATTTTAACTGCAACTGATTATTTTACTCAGTGGACTGAAGCAGTTCCATTAAGGTAAGTTCATGATTGGGAAGTCATCTAGTTTCTTGAACATAACATCATAACTAGGTTTAGTGCTCCTACATCACTTGTCTTTGATAATGAAACTTATTTTTATTCATTAAATATTTATTCATTGGCATTAAAAAACGATATTATTTTAAAAAGATGCATCAAAATACTACCCACAATGGCATGGTTGGTTGAGTCTACAAATAAGAACCTAATATGTGTTATCAGGAAAACCATTTTCTCTTAGCAAAAGCATTGGCATAACTCTTCGATGAATTCATTATGGGTTGACCGAATCACTCTAAAAATCTCTCTAAATGTCCCTCCCTACTTCCTTGTATACGGAAAAGAGGCTACCCTTCATTCAAACATATACCTCCCGTCCTTGTAGCTTTCTTAGGAATCTCAAGGTAAACCTTTTCTCCTTGTCCAAAGTAGGATAAATACAATTCTCAAGCTAGAGGAAGAAAGGCTCAAAGAGATAGAAAAGTTTTCCATACACAAAAACCCAATCAAGAATTTGTTTGACATGAAGTCTGCAAGGAATAAATATTTTGGTGTGGGAGACCAAGTATTGAAGAGGGACAAGGCCAACAAAAAAATATGAAAGCACACCATGTTTCAATCCCTTTGGATTGGACCTTATACCATCATAGAAAATATTGGCCACCATTCTTATAGGTTGAAATATTTATATGGGAGGATTGATCCTCTTCCTGTCAATGGTTGAGATCTTAAGCATTACTTTTAACAGCATCCCTCTTTTGTGTTTCTACCTTTATATAATTTTCTTTTCTTGTCTTGTGTTGTTCATCCCATCATGTCTCATGTTTCTTTTCAATTTGTATGATAAATGTACATAAATAAGACCTTGTGCAAGACTGTATGTATGGCCCAAAAAAAATTTGGTGGAAGTCATAAGGGGATTGTGACAACCACAACGCTTGGCTATCTGTTAAGTATCCTCCTTTGTTTGGTTCTAAGTGTTTAGTTAAGTAATGTACAAATGGAAAATATGAGTCATATAGAATGGAAAACTCTTAGTCGACCTAGAATTCTCATACCATTGGATCTTCATTTTTTATTTGGAATTCTAAGTCATTGGTGTGTTGACGTGTCTAATTGACTGAATAGAGAAAGAAAAGGAGAAAATCTCCAAATGATCTTATCAATGTTAGACACTATTTGAATCCCTTCAAATAGGAAAACCCTCTCTTACATATAAAATAAGACAAGATTCCTCTCCCAAATTGAAAATAAATAAGTTCCTTTACATATTCTATTAGTAACTAAATAAATAAGTCAAGAAGAGAAAGTATTCTTGTGTCGAGAGGTGAATTAAGAAACTTTGACAGGGTACTGAACATGCTTGCTAGTAGCGAAGAAATGCTTGTGATTTCTTGAAGTGACTCCGTCGAGGTACTGAATATGCTCATTGGAAGCATAGAGATACCAGGGAATGTGCTTAAACATCTAATTATCAGAATCTTGGTACATTATTATCCTTTCCCAATCGAAACCAGTTGAGTGTTGACATATCTTTGAATGTGTTTAAGCCAAGCAAATGGGAGAATCCATCTGGTAAACAAAGATAGGTGGTGCATGTTATAGGCCAGTTTGTCTCATTTGATTAATAGGCCCATAATGGGATATATCAACATCCTATTCCCCCTTGTCATCATCTTACACAAAGTCTTAAGCATGTCTCTTTCATTCCGCAGAGTTTCTTCCTAAAACTAAATCATCTGAGCCAGTTTTAGGACCAACATAGCCTAGCCACTTGTTGGAAAAGGTTCACCTATAGGTTTCTCCACTCTGACCTACATTGATCACCTATAGCTTCTCCCCTTTTCGCCTGCATTGGTTCTAGAAATTTAGGAAGAAGAGAGAAATTTCAAAATCCTCCTCTTCCAGAAGCTTCTAAAATTTGTTACAACCATTTAACTCAAATAAAACATCTGGATCCTATCCCATCCTACTTTTGAGTTTCCATCCTTTATCCTTTGATGGACTATATTCCCATCAAAGGTGGATATAAAACCTTATATGGGTAGTTGGATAATAACACCCAACTTACCCTACTCCTTTATATATTTACAACCTTCCATATGCAAGAGGTTGGGTTTTGGATATTGCTTCTAACATTATGTTGTTGTTGTGAGAGGTTTCATTTCATGCAGTTGGAGTGATTGGAGGTGCACATTGTGATAAGGAAAGAACAAGTCAGACTGGAGGATGTTTAATACAAGATCAACACCTATTTATGGTTGTGAACTTCTTCCATTTAAATTAATGCAAATAATTCTTTGTTTTCTTATACGTGATGTTGTTATTTCATATATTTCAATACAATTTCAATCTATTGAATAGAGTGTTTAGATGATACTTCTTAGATCTCATAGTTTCTTGGCTTGTGTTATCTAATTTCGCAGGTTCTAATTTTGGCTATCAGAGCTGGAATTGGAACATCCAAGCTAAAGAAGGAGCGAAGCCCATGATAGATTCCAGGGAGGTTTCATTATTTCATCTATTTATTTTAAGGGAAGCATTGTGTTCTTGTCTTTTTGTTGTTATAGGTTAGCCACAAAACCTAGGGGAGATACTTTTGTCCACAATTGTAAATATCGTATAAAAAATTGGTGACCATATTGGGGATCAGTGCATTCCCTTGGTGGTTCCTTTCTCCATTATATTTGATTACCTCTTTGATAGACCATTTTTTCTTTACCCATCCAATAACAGACCTAGGAAATCATTTGATTTAGTCTCTTTTGCAATTTTTGTGTTGGAATTCTCTATACCTAGACCAATTCTCCCCCGGCATCTCTAACATAGTGCTACACCTCATCTCGGCCCACCATATACTTGCGTTTCGAAGCACTGGTGCATAATCTATAGTAGTGTTGGCCCCTATTTTTTCATAAAACTTTCCATTTTTATTAGTGCCTCTCTGATAAGCCTAATTCTAGCTAACCTTGCCTAAGTCTTGATTGTCTTGTGGTCTCTCTAAAGCCTCCATTTTGTTTGCATTTGTGTTTGATTGCATTTGGTAAGAATTGGTTTTGATTTTTCTTTGCTCTTCTCAATTGGTCACTTGCAAACTTATTTCGTTTCGTCATTGACTCATTAGATGAATTGTTGTTTTAGTCCCCATTCTAAAAAGTGCATTTGAAGCAGTGATTAGACATTTTCATCTTAGTTTTATTCATTTCGAAAAATAAGTGTGTTGAAAAGAACAATATTTTCATTTTCATCTAGGGTTTGTATGTGAAATTTCGTGTTTTGTCTTTCATTTTTGCAAAAAGAAAATCCCCCTCAATTGTCAAGGGGGTGAGGGGGGTTTCTAAATTGGGTATGAGTGTTAATTTCCTTTGCGTGCCATCTCTTTTGATTTTTGAAATTTTCACCCAATTTCTCTTTGAGTCACATGTTCATGAAATCTGAGATTACGTTTGATTTCATTGAAATCCTCTTGTGATTGTTTTGAATAATTCTCTTGCATATATCACATTTGCATAGTTAGAATCCTCATTTTCACAATAGAAAAGGAAATTGTGTATAGATTACATTTACATAGTTTTTAGGGGATTCATGCATGGATTACATTGCATGGTGTGGCATCTTTTAATGCTTTGAATTGAATTGGAATAGTGAAATTTAAATATCTAGTTAGGAAACTCTTGTTTGCTACATATTTGATTGTTTCATCATTATTTGTACCTCTTCTCTACACTAGATAGTTTTCATTGAAATTGAAATGTGTTATTTTTCTCATGTTAGTTGCATCATAGGTGTGTTTTTTTGACATCAAATTTTGAGCCTTGTAATTGAAATCTAATTCAAGATAAACTCTAAAATTCACCTTAATTAACCTAGAGAGAATTTGTAACATTATCACAAACATTTAAAGGTCTAGCCTAGAGACGCGTTCCAACATCATTAAACATAGGAGTTTTCATTGTTTTCCAGTGTTGTATTTTGGGGGTGAAATACCCTTCCACGTATGTCGGTATATATGATCATTCTCCACGTACCTTTGGGTATATTGGATCGTGCTCCATGCACGCAAACTATATGGGAACATTTTCATCGAACGATTATGCATTAGATAACACTACTATAAATTACACCCCCACGTGTTGTCATGTATATTTTGAGAGTCCCCTATAGGTTTTTATCCATCCATACATAACCATGTCAGCTACCTTGCATACTGTGATACACAAAACACAATATTCAGGGAGATTTCCTGCACATACATTAAGTACATGATTCCCCAAGGTGTATATTTTATTTCATGGTTGCATGATAAACCTTTATGCCTAGTTACCCCTTTGTTTTGTTTGTGTCTTTAGTTTCTAAAATCAGTTAATTGACTACGGAACAACATCCTCCCCATTGAAAAGCTCCTTAGTGGAGCTTAGGTTGGGACTAATGGCATCAGTTTCAGAGTCTACCAATTAAGGGAACCCCTCTGATAGGAATCTTGGTCCTTTTCCTTCTTTTGGAAATATTGGTGCTCCTTGTATGGAAACATTACCCCTTCCCGAATTTACCATTGGTTTCCAAGTTTGGTTATTTTCAACCCCTATGGTTCCGAATGTCCAAACTGCTTCTCAACCATAGTTATCCTCCACATGAACAACGTCATCCTCATGTTGATCCTAAAGATGACTCTTTTCCTTCTTTAGCTATTGTTTCTTCATCCCTTTCTTACTCTTTGACTAGTTAAATTCTCGATTCTAGTAACCAGGAAGCTAATAAGAAGAAGAAAAGCATGATGAAGAAGAAGAAAAATAAGCAGTGGGGAAACCAAGCAACCATTGCTACAGACACAACTAGTATGGTCAAATATTTTAATCAACCCTGTAAAGTTAAATTCCCTTGCATGCTATGTAAGGGTGACCACCTTCTTAGATATTTCCTTATTATTCCCAAGGTATTAGATGTGTGGTCCACAATCTCACATCAGCCTTTGTCATCAACTTCTGGAGATCATGCTGGTGACAAACCCTCAACTAGGGATAGTAAGGTCCATGAGAAAAAGGGCAGAGTCAAATTTCCCTGTAATTTATGTGAAGGGAATCATCATATTCACCCTTTTCCTTACATGGATGAAGCCTAAAAGGTGCTATAAAACCTTAGAGATTCTCAGCCTCATCTCCTGGTTGGTTATCAAGACCTTTCTCCCAATCCTCCACTAGTTAATGAACTAATTGATGCGAAATCCATCTCCAATAAATCCCTCTCTCTGTGAACATGAATCCCATGAGTCTATTCTCGACCAACCATTGGTTGAGAAAATGGTTGAATTTATTTCACCTTCAGTTGATCGTACCTTTCCTGCAGAGAGTGAACTTCATACTGCTTAGTTTCTTCTTGTTTCTTCAGGTTCCAATGAACTGGGGGATAGTTCTGTCTTTCCCATAACACAGGGGGGAAATCATCCCATTCTCACAACACTGGAGAGTAGTTATCCTACTCCCATTATGCAAGGGGGAATTTTTCACATTCCTATGGCACCCCCTCCAAGTATTATGGTCACTTCCTTTGATTAGATTCGAATGGCAAGATATCATATTCCTCCTTACGTGTCCTTCCAAATCATGGTACATGCTTATAATGTGGTTGTACTAGCACAATCATATATGAAGGTACATCTTTTAGTATTTTTTCCTCAACTACTTGGAAAGATTTAGATTCTCTTCTTCTTGTGCCCATTACTTAGAATCTGTTGGCTTTTAATAGAGGAACCAATCAACCATTAGGGATTCTTCCTTAGTTACCTATTACTTTTTGAGGAAAGACTATCTATATCGATGTGATGGTAGTCCAAGGACCCTTGTATTTTAATTTAATCCTTGGGCTTGACTATGGTTATATCATGGGAGCTTTTTCCTCTTCACTTTTTCATGTGATGTGTTTCCCGCATGAAGGAAGAATTGTGACTATTGATGAGATTTCAATTGTTGGTCCTAATTTGGCTCCCAATCAACCAACCTCCCTAAATGGTCCTTATATGCAAGTGTTATCTCCCCTGCCATAGATTAATTATGTGGCAACCTGTTCCACTCGTGTGTATACTGATGATCTAGTAGGTGATGTAATGCATCATTTACTAGGGGCATTGGAGTCTGATCTATCCATTGGATCCTTTGATATGTATCCATTCCAAAGAATTTTTTTCCATTTGATGAGAACCTCTTGGAAGCCATGGCCTATTGCAGGTCATGATCAAGGTTCCAAGAGAAGAATTCCTTTTCTTGTGTCGAGCTCCTTAAAAATGAAACAACGTGTCAGAGCATAATTCCTTTTCTTGTCTCTAGCTCATTAAGAAATGAAACAAGGTGTTGGAGAAGAGTTCTTTTTCTTCTGTCAATATTGTTAAACAATCAAAAAAGATCTCGAGCAAAGTTCCTTTTCTTCTGTCAAGCTCATTAAAAATTGAAACAAATACTTCAGAGTAGAGTTCCTCTTCTTGGGTCAAGCTCATTGAAAAATGAAAAAATGTCCTCGGAGTAGAGTTCCTTTTCTTGTGTCAAGCTCCTTAAAAAATGAAACAAGCTTGTGAAGCAAAGTTCCTTTCTTTGTGTCAAGCTTGTTAAAAAATGAAACAAGCTCTTATGAGGATAGTTATTTTACTATGTCTACCTCGTTAAAAAATGAAATAGGTTCTTCTGTGCATAGTTCTTTTCCTGTGTCAAGCTTGTTAAAAAATGAAATAGATCCCCTTCCAATTAGAGTCTTTGATTAGATCATGTAAATTCCCAGTCGATTATTTCACTTGATCTCGTAAGTGAACCTTCATTCCATCCACTTGTTAGTACCTAATAGTCTACTTAGGTTAAAGAAATGAAATTTTAGGGGCATGTACATTGAATTGAGTCATTATGTTGGGGGCATGCAAACTTATTTCAAGCATAGCTTTCCTATGTTTCAAGCTTGTGTAAAAACGAAACCAATTTCAAAAATAGTTTTCCTCTGCTTCAAGCTACTGTAAAAATGAAACCAATTTTAAGAATAGTTTTCCTCTGTTTCAAGCTTCTATAAAAATGAAACCAATTCCGAGCATAGTTTTTCTCATGTTTCAAGCTTATGAAAAAAGTGGAACCATTTTCAAGTATTCTTAAGCATAGTTTCCCATGTTTCAAGCTTCTATAAAAGTTAAACCATTCTTATGCTATCTCTCATGATTGCCACTTTTTATTAGCCCGTTTTTGCTAGATGTGCCTTGGTTTTCTCATTCCATTTCCACCATATCCTTGTCTGATCATATGCTTTCACTTGGTTTTACCCTTTCCTAAGGAAAAACTACGATGATTAGTCTTATTAACCATCCTCTTGACGATTACGTGTTTTGAGCATTTCCGTCATGACTAGAACTGCTACACTTTATACTACTTGTTCCTCCAGAAGGAGTCATCTTTTAGCTCTTTTTAGACTCCCAAAATATGAAAATATTATTGAGCAATTGTCTTTTCAAAATCGTTAAAGTAAATGAAAAGACGTCTACTCAGTATAAGTTTAACCTTTTTCTAGATTGAGATAGACTATCTATGAAAATGGAATACCTTAGTCGAACATGGCTAAGAGGTTCTCTTGAGTATTTTTTCTACCTTCTCAGATTTAAGAGACTATCTATGAGAAGGGACATCTGGAGTTTTCTTTTTCACCTCTTTTTCAACATCTATAAACATGAAAAAATTGTCAATTTTTACCTTCGTTGGACTCATTAAAACATCAAACAATGATGTATTTGTCAAACATGACAAAGCCAAACCTCTCCTTCTCATGATTTGTTCAATACTCGGAGGTATTCTTTTGAAGGGTAAAATTACAGATCAAGCATATTTTATCTTCCTCAAGCTTGTTAAAAAATAAAGAGGTACTAACCACTATGGTTCAGAAAATTGGGAAAATAAGGTATTCCATTTTCTAATGGCAACGAGTTTCTCGTGAACACAACACTCATCCACTTCATCTCCATGGTTGTAGGGTTGGGTAATCTGCTTGACTTTTGGTCCATGACACCTTTTTAGATCCTCCATTTTTCTTCTGGGTCAATGTTTCCCACTCCATTCAGCGTCGTTGGTGTGTTCAAGAGAAGTCATTCAGCTAATATCCATTACAACAATCTTAAGCCTTCATTCCATGCTTTCCTTTAATGATATAGTTCTGTATCAGCATCTTTCTATCTCAATCGTGATACCTATTTCGTTTCGTTGATGGGGGAGACATCAAGGCCCTCTTATGATGGGTTGTTTCCTATTGACATCAACACATTATCTAGGAAGTTGAATAGAAACACCCTTTGGTACCTTGGTTCTTGCATACATCAATGGCAAGTTTCCTCGCTCTCGGCGATAGGTTTACATCAATGGCCTTCAACCTAAATATTAAATGTGTTGTTCAACATCAACTCATTTACTCAAACCATACAGATTGTACTGTAGTACCTTGAGAGCCATTGACATCATCAATTGTTTCTCTTGTATTTGTTAATGGTTTAGATCATTGGCTAGTACTCAGATGGTTTGTACCATGTTCGACGTAAACTCATTAATTCACATGGTTAGACTAGTGCTTTGGTTGGTTGTGTGAAGGAGATAGAATACCACAGATATAGTTTCATCCATCTATGTTGCGATTTCAAGAGTTATACAAAGATCATAATGTATGATGGCCATGATCATACATATAGTCATCCAGTCATGGGTCCACTAGTTGTCATCTGTGGATGCATCTTCTGATAATTTTACTTGTTATCTTATCTTATGTGTTGAGTATGGGTATGCTTCCCTCAACAAAAAAGAGGTCATCATGAAAATGTATTGTAACAAATGAAGCTCGTCGATTGTTCTTAATCCTGACTCATCATAAGGTAAAGCACTTCAATCATCAATCATCATTTTTGACTTTTCACTTTAGGGGGAAATATGTTATAGGCCATTTTTTCACATCTAATCAATAGGCTCCCTAATGGTATCAATCAACATCCTATTCTGCCCTTTCATCATCTTTCACAAAGCACTAGTCATGTCTCTTTCATTCCCCAGAGTTTCTTCTTGAAACTACATCATCTGAACTAGCTTTAGGACCAAAGCACCTTGACCTTTTACTAGACAATGTTCACCTATATGTTGCTCCATTGTGGCCTACGTTGATCACATATAGGTTGCTCTCATTTGCACCTGTGTTGGTTCTAGAAATTCAGGAAAAAGAGAGAAATTCTGGAAACCTCCCCTTCCATAAGCTTCCTGAATTTGTTACAACCACTTACCTCTAATAAAACATCTAGATCCTATCCCATCCTACTTTGGAGTTTCCATCCCTTATCGTTTGACCCCATCCTCCCATCAAAGGTGGATCTAAAACCTTAGATTGGTAATTGGATAAGAAATCCCAACTTACCCCACTCCTATTTATCTTTACAACCTTCCATATGCAAGAGGTTTGCTTTTGGAGAGTGATTCTACCCTTATGCTACTATTGTGAGAGGTTTCATTTCATGCATCTGAGGTGATTGTAGGTGCACATTGTGACAGGGAAAGGACAAGTGATCCTGGAGAAGCTCTTCTACAAGACCAACACCTATTTATGGCTGTAAACTCCTTCCATTTATATTAATGCAAAGAATGCTTTGTTTTCCTATATGTGATGTTGTTATTTCATATATTTCAATACCATGTTGATCTATTGAACATAGTATTTAGATGATACTGCATAAACCTTGCAGTTTCTTGTATTTTTTCATTTGAATGTGTAGGTTCTAATTTTTTCAATCAGATCTAGAATTGGAGCATTCAAGCTAAAGAAGGAGTGAAACCCATGAAACATTCCGGGTAGGTTTCACTCCATCATCATTAATTTAAGGAAGGCATTGTGTTCCTTGTCTCTTTGTTGTTCTAGGTTAGCCACCAAACCTAAGGGAGATACTTTTATCAGCAATCATAAATCTCATATAACAGTGAATCTAGGCTTATCCTTATGATGATTCAATACTTACTTAAGGGCTAGACTTGGTGCCAAAGGCTAGACCTAGAAGGAGAAATTGAAGTTCGTCTAGTGTGTCACTAAGTGTTGATGTTGTTAAATTCCCTCCAAAATATTTTCTATCTTTGAATTTTGGAGCCTATTTGATATCATGTGAAGTGTATTTTTTGGTTTTCAAGTGTTTTTATATGTTTTTACACATATTTAAAGTGTCCATGTCCCTCCTAAGTGTCGTCAAATCATCAAGAATAATTATAGCACACTTTTGAGTCATAGTGCACTTTCTATTCACAAAACAACACTTGTGTGTCACAACTTCTCATGCTTCGTTTGTTGCACTTGGGGAATGTTTGTGGACTAGAATTGTGAAGTATATTTCTTAGTATTGGGTCCTATTTGAGTTGTATTGATCAGTTAAGATATATGGTGCTTGATATTTCTCCTACTCATTATGTTTTTCCATGTTTTACCCTTCCATACTAAGTCATTTTTCTGACCTTGAAACTCCTCCGTTGGGTTAGGAATAGTGCACTACACACTTCTAGACCCTAGAAGTGACCCTCATTATTAATTGGAACTGTGCTCTATGCTATCTTGGGCCTTCTCTCTCCCTCTCATGTGAACTGCACAATTCTAGTCAACAATACCCTTCTCCTTACTCCTTACTCTTTCTCCCTACATTAGTCCTTCCCCTGCCTCACAATGTAGCACATTGCACACTTACCATGGGAAGTGATGCCCGTAATTATTCCCTTGAGCTATTCTATGTGCCTTCCTTATGGCCTTCACCTTGCTCCCTAGCACATAGCACAGTCCTGGCAAACAATCCTTGTAACCTTGCCCCTTGGAACTATGCCATGCACTCAACTTACCTCCTCCTCTCTAAACGTTATGCATGGCACAATCTTAATGAGAAGTACATGTACCCCTTGTCTCCTACAAGTGTGTTATGTACTCAGAAGGCTTCTCTCTCTCTCTTTAGCACACTATTGACTTACAAACAATACATTACATGAATCATCATAGGGTATGACATTTTTAGGCTAATGTTTTCTTTCCATGAGTGATCCATACCTGCAGGTGTTCTCAGTAAGCATGACAAAACATGTTTTAGGAGATCTATCAAGAGAGGCATCCCAGGAAGGCATTCTTGAGGACAAAGGAACAAAGGCACCACGTTGCAACATTTGAAGGAATGTTTGATCCTGATGATCAAAGTGACTCATAAAGACTCCATAATCTCTCTAAGCCCTTTGGAGGGAGAAAACAATCCCAATGCAAGATTTATTACAAGTGTTGAAGACATAGTGGCAATGTCGTAACTTCTCAAAGAACTTCATGTTACAAGTCACCAGGGTCCAAGTCATCAATGTCAAATGACTTGTCTTATTGTCATCACATGATGATGTAATTTTGGAAAATATTGCAAATGTAAATATGTGGAAGTATAAGAGTCATAAATGGACAAGAGAGTCATTAGGAAAAGTCCAAATAAGTCCAAAGGTCATATTATAAGTCCAAGAGTCATGAGGGTAGTTCAAGAGTCATAGGGATATGAAAGGTTATCCCTCTTTTTATAAAAGCAACCTCATTACTCAATCACAAGACTTTTCACCTTCGCTTCTCTAACTAGGCATTAGAGATAAGATTGTTCTTCTAGGGAATACGTAATAGCTTAATGCTCCACTATTGGAGTTAGTGGTGTCCCATTGTATCAATGTATCTTGAAACTCTCGCTTAATAATTTGAAACTCATTAAGCGAACAAATTTTCATACATATATCGTGAATGTTGTAAAACTATTCTTTGAATGTTTTTTATATGTGTTTATGTTCTTATGTACTAAAGAAATTGGACTACTTCCTTCACTTTGGTACTCATCTTATTGAATGTATGTTGTAATTGTTTTAATGATCATTATGTCTATTTGAACTATTTCACTAGATGATTAATCATCATGTGCATGTGTCTTTATTAGAATAGTACTACTTCTTTTCTTCTAAAGACTCACTTTCCTCTTCTTTTCTGGTGAAAAAAACTTGATACATATTGCAATTGAACATTTCACAAATCTTACTTACGTGCTCATTCGAAAGTACATGTGTGTTGCTCTCATATGTTAACTATTGTAGCCAAGGAAAATCTCTAGGAACATGGCAGCTGGGCCATATTCTGGATGGGGCTTCTACACCAAAAGGTGTGAGGTCTAATTGGGACTTTATATCCAGGAGACGCTCAATATCCAACACTATCAACATGGCCTTATAATCAATTTTATATTATTATAAAATCCTCTCCTTTTATTTGAAAAAAAAAAGAAAAAATAATTCCTACAGTAATAATAACTCTAATATTTAAGTTAACTTAAGTTAACTTGCTGGTAAGACTAGCTTACCGTTAAAAAATTAAGATTTTAGTAGTAACTATAAGTTCATGGTGGCTTCTTACAAATTAGCTAATTTTCGTACTAAAACAGTAGTTAAAATGAGTTTAAAAAAGAATATGCCAATGTAATTGTATAAGTTTTATTTGCCCAAGAAAGTTCTCATAAATCCAACTTCTTGAATACTGAATTTGAGAATTATAACTACAACTAAATGAGCAGAAAAAGATAATTGGTGAATTATTGTTTAAAAATCGTGTAAATAATAACAGTTGAAGCATTGTTTATAAGAATCAGATCAACGGTAAATGGAATATAAGACTGGTTAAATAATGGACAATGTCATATAATTGCATACAACCTTATGTTAAAGGCACTATGATAAATATCTCTATAGTTATATTAATAACCTTCGCTTGTCTGAAAATATTTGTAAAATTTAAGTTAAAGAAAATGGTATGTTTGGGCATTACAACACTGGTTTTATATTTACAGTAACAGTTTGTGCATTGCAAGAATAACTTCAGTTTTTAATATGTACGGCCATAAATAAAGTAATGTTATGGCCAGGGTGAAGGATTAGATAAAATAATACTCGTACGGATTTTAATTTTCAAATATTAAAAAATATTTACCATATATTTTTTATATGGATTAATATAATTATAATATATACTGAATAATCAAAGAATTATAAATATTAACGTGATTGAAAATAGAGATGATCAACTTAAAAATCTAAGGTGTTAATGTTTATGATAATCTTTTATATATGATAAAGTAACAATTTATGGTAATAAGTAGCTCGTTGACAATGCAAAAGTTGGACTTTTACGTCCATGGAAGTTGAAATATTCACTTTGGACCTTTACGTCCATGGATGTTGAAATATTCACTTTTAGAATGCAGGATATTAATTTTTAAATGAAATAAATTATGGTCGTTTTAAATTTATACTATTAATTAAATTTATTTTAATTATGCATTTATTAACCATTAAGAGAGATCAAATTTCTTAGGTGTAAATTTTTTTCACGGTGTAAAGTTTCAAAAAATTGTACTCTCATAAATTGCATCTAGAATCTAGAGACTTGCTAAATTGTGGTTAAGATGAATCTTTTTCTATATATATTCATTTTTTAAATTTCATAAATAGATTCAACTCCTTGAAAATCCCTTGAATACATGGAATAAAATAGCTTAAACATGCAATTTAAACAAATGTTTGCTCAATTCAAAATTGACATTTAATAAAAAGGTCAAAATGTAAATTAATGGTTGAAATGTTATAACAATAAGGTTTTTTTTTTCAGTTATTTTATATAATATATGTACATTTTATATTATTATTATTGTTATAGTAAATTGTTGATATTGAAATAATTTAGTTAATTATAATTGAGATATTATATTTTAAGATTACATTGTCCACATTAAAGCTTTTTTCCTATTAATATAGTTTTAGATACATTTTAATATGACTTTCAATCTTTTCACTTTCAATTATTTATTCTCTTGACACATTGAAATATTTTATTGCAACTGATATTAAAGTAAATTAGTTAATTCATATATTGAAATGGTTTATTTACATATCTAATGGAACTATGAAAATGTAAATACCATCAACATTGTTTGTTTTTTTATTTAATTACCTTAACAGAACTTTAAAACTTGATATAAAATTATTGTGTTAGTATGTCTCTAGGCAAGGCTCTAGTAATCCATTTTTTTGTTAACCACTATTAGTCTAGTATGGACCAATACAATTTATAATGTTTAACTTTGAAAATAAATAAAGTGTTTTTTATTAGTATTTGAAAAAATAATTTGTTAACATTCAATTGGACAAAAATTTGAATCTCTTATTTCATTCGTGGTGCCCTCTACATAAATATTGCTAACCCTGAACACTCACCAGTCTTCACGGCCATCATGTTTTTGGCTAACATATTTTTCAATATGATCGTGTAACCTGAGTTCCAAATATACTGAGCGTATCACTAATAAAAACCGATAAAATTTACTAACTCTCTGACCTGAATAAACATTTAGTTGAGTTTGTTAGTGTAACTTTTTGTTTAGTTTTATTACACCCTTTTATGAATTTACTTTTGATTTAATCTCCTCTCAAAAATGATTTTGTTTGATATTGTGTTATTAATTTTTTTAATATTGTACAAATTAATATCCATTATTCTTTACCATATTTACTTTGAAGTTTTCATGTACAAAAGTGAAACTTTCATATATATAAATTTCCTTAGCGTTTTCGGTTTATTGTAGCTACTTGAATATTTTCAATCTTACATGGAGTTTAAGAAATATTGGAGGAATCTAGGTAAATAAATAGTTCCTTGACTAGTTTATCACAAATTGAACTAGATCTCAATTTGTTGTGAAGTTGCTTAATATAACTTTTGAGTAATTTCTATTTGCTAATATACAATTTATTTTTGACATTTACATGTTAGGTTAAAATCTTATTATGATATCATTTGAAACCCTATGAACACGTGAATTTGGATTCACTCGACAAAATACGATGTAAAATAAGCGTGAAGGGCATAAAATTTGATGATACATAATTGCTTCATCTAATCCTGTGATTTAAGTTGAGATACAGTTAGTAAATTTTTCATATACTTGATGTTTTTAGGTTGGTGCCACAGTTTTCGTAGGGACATGGCTCCTTCAGATTCTTTAATCTCATATCCTCATTCATCATATTCAATATACATGGTTGCTTCCTATTCTCTAGTTTCACCTTCAAGGGAATGTGCAGGTTGGCACATGTTTATTTTCCCATTCACCCTTAATGTTAGAATAATAGAGTAGAGTAAATACTACGCTTTCCCCATTCACCCTTAATGTTAGGGTAATAAAGACTACGTAAATGGGTTTTTAAGCATAGATCTAAAATCCAAGTTTTTAAACATCCTAGTTTTTCCATATATCATTATGGTTAGTGACATCAACTTTCTTTCCATTTCCTCTTTGTAACTATTGTTCCAACAAGTTATCAATGTCCCAAAATTGTAAAATACCTGTAAACTTGATTATTGGAATATATGGTGCATATAAGTTATCAGTGTCCCAAAATTGTAAAATACCTGTAAACTTGATTATTGGAATATATGGTGCATATAAGTTGTCAATGCCCCAAAATTGTAAAATACTTGTAAACTTGATTATTGGAATATATGGTGCATATAAGAAGTTTGAATTTTAAGGTAAATTAAAGTTTGATATTCGATATGTATATAATTTTATTTGTTTGGTTTTTTTACAATAATATGGCATATTAAAGTAATAATTTGTACATAGCCAATGTCGAATTTTAAATCGTAATTTTTTATTTATGTTTTAAATTTATAATTTTACAATGTATAGGGATAAGTATTTTTTGTTGATATATTTTTATAATGTATAGAGATATATTTTTTTTTCTTGCTAGTATAAGGAGTTAGAATTACGATTTAGCTTACTCATTCTTGCAAATAGGAAAGTTATGTATTAAAATATTGAAGATTGGGTTGTTGGGAGACAAAAAAAAAACCTAACTAAATAAATTCTAATGTACCTAGTAGTATTATGTTTGCCTATTTTTATTTGAGGTTTACTTATATATATTGAGTTAGTGGATAAGGCCTGGGTTGCATCAAGCAACACATGTTTTATATAGATATGGAAATATTTTATTTTTAATTAAGAGCGAGTGAAATATTTTTACCATATCTCATTTCTATTGGGTTGTAATATCGACAACCAATAAAGAAAGCATAGTCAGAGTGCGACTACATTTTATAATACTTTTAAGTAAAACTAACCAAATATGCATTTTTTTATTATTATAATTGACATCATTTTTTAATTTAAAGAATATTTTACTTTTATTTTAAAAGTGATACATGTCAATTCCATATTGAACATGGTTGAAATTAAACATAGCTATCATTTTGCGCTATAGAATGAGATTCACGACTCAATTATATAATTATGTTTTCAAAATAATTAATCTCTTATCGTTACATAAGTATGGTTTATGATAATTTTATTTATTAATTCTTCAATAGAGATGGTAAATTTAAAGGAGTTCACAAGATTGATTCAAGGTGGGTTAGCACTTGTTTTTAATTTCCATTGACTAAATAAGTTTTTATAGATTGTATTAATGATTTAATAACAAATATTAAATAATGAAAGTGTCTATTTATTTTCATTAGTAAATAAATATGATGAGCTATGTAGTATATAATTATCTGGCGTTCATACGATAGGTTATAAATTTTTTCTCAATATAAAGGAATAATTTATAAAGAAAATATTTCTAGAGTAACTAAATGGAACATAATTATAATAGTTATAAATATAGCTTCTCAAAATGCTTGGAAATTACATTGAATGGATGTCACATTTTTCTTCTAATGGTATATATATATATATAAGAGTACTCTTTTGATACGTTTTAGTTTTTCTTGCATAACCAATGGTGCAGATCCATGACATAATTCCATTATATTGTTTACAATCATGGAAATGAAGAGGATAATAAGATGATTTGAGTGAAAGTTTCAAAAGTAAATAATGGGATTGTGTTTGTAGTAAAAAAAACATAAGGATTCATCATGATGTATTGACTTTATCCTAGAACATGATGTACATCTTAGATTCTCATAAGAAAGTAGCCTGGACCTCCTAAAGTATCATGTGAATACATAACTCTTTTCCAAAATTTTGTTGAATCACATAAGTGTTCTTTGGTAGGAGAGATGATAACAATCACTATAAGGTCTAAATGAGGATGGTGTGCATCAAGAATTTTTTTTGTTAATTAATTAATGTAATTAGATGAAGAGGATAATGATGTAGGAAACAAATTTAAAGAGATAATAAACTTAGGAGGTATTTTAGGATGGAAACTAAGAATAAAAAGAACAAATGGAGAAAATTCCTCAAGAAAAAAAAAGGAAAACTCCTTATCATAGTGGAAAAACCTTGCAACCATGCAAAACATTAGTATTAGATGCACAAGGTATCCAAATTGACTAACAAGACTATGGAATTAGTAGGATGGAATTAGTGGGATTGAGTATTTAATTATATAAGATACATATCCATTAGTGTGTATGTAGAATTGATAGCATTTGATTGCGAGGGGAACCATGAAGCCATGATAAAGCCTATGAAAAATTAATGTAATGATAGTGAAGAAGTATCTTTATCAATTGGAAAGATATTCTAAGGATATTGATAAGTGGATTGAATGAGAAGAATGACTAATAAGGTTCATATTCAATACCTATCAAATTTTAATGTTTCAAAATAGAAAGATATGAATTAGAATACTTATAATAAGTGCAAAGGGATGATAAGTGATAAAATATGGAAATATTTAAATGTTTAAGGATAAAGGATAACAATTTTATACCACTTGGAAAAGGAAATAAACTACATAAACTAATTTAATAACACCTAGGCATTGTGTAAGAAGTTTATAGGAAATTGACAAGTAATGCATTTGGATTAGAATAGCCAATACATCTTAGGGTGAATAATGATAATTACCAAGTGATTCATAAATCACTAAGGATTGACCATTACTTTGTATAGGTGGATTAAAAATAAAATAAATTTAAATAATACTCTGAATCTTTAGAGATTTATAGATCTAAACCAACAAACCAACCATATATATATCAATAATATATACCCTCATTGGTGTGACCAACTCCCTTCCACCTCCTTGAACATTTTAGGTTCAGGAAGGTGTTACATATATGATATGATCCCCAAGGTCTATTATGGAGTTTTGGGTAGAAAATAAAATCATTTTTGCAAGTTTGTGGAAATTAATTGTGACATTACCATTATGACTAGCTCATTGTGATCTCTTTAGTGATGTAATATTTGTCTCGCTTCAAGTCCAGAATTAGAAGTTATGTTGGTTAGAAGTTTTTTCCTATTAATAGGGCCCATGTCATTGCAAGGATGCCATGTAACACCCACATGGACTTCGCCCTACTCACTTACCACTGCCACACCACCTATGGATTTTAGGTTGACCTCACCATGACACCCATTACTATGTACATTGTACCATGCATCTAAGGTGGGGCTCACTATCCCACATCATGTCAACATCTCGGCATTGATATTTCCTCCATTCCTCCTTGAAACATTTCCTTAGTTTGAAAATTCCGAGGTCTAGGGAATGACATCTAAGATTGAAGATCCGTGTTTTATTTTATTATATTTTATTCCAAGGATGAGCTCACTAGCCCGTGCCATCTTGAGGTCTTAGCAATAGGCTTTCCCAATTCTCCTCGTGCATGAACACTTTGAGGCTAATGGTCGAGGATTTATATCGTCCTGCCAATATCACATATCTTCATAGATAGCGCTTGTTATTTTCCCCATTCTTTGATGGCCTGATGGTATAGTTCTAGTAACCCCTGGGGTTAAACCCCTATTTGACTCTCTTCCTCTCTACAAATGTATTTTAATTTTTAGGTGAGCCTTGACCAAAACAATTGGTAAAGTAAATCACACCAAATGATAGTTTCATATTTGGAAAGGGGGAGGGCCTTAATTCATATTAGACATCAATAAGGGATAGGTGAGTTCACACTAATCCCAGCTACACCCCCATCACCCTTATTCATTAAACGTCCACCAAGAGGGGGGGGGGCTTAATCAATATCCACTATCAATATCTATGTGTTATGTCCACTTAGATCCTTGAAACTATATATGGCTTGGACACCCATTAACTTGGTAAGGTCCACCACCTAGACACATCACCCCAAGCCACATCACTTTGGCATTGGCTTCTTCGCCTTCCAACACAACTAATATTCTATGAACCAAAAGTCCCAAATGCTTGAGATATCAATGGGTTAACCTCATTATTGTCCTATTGGGTCAAATCCCCACTCACTCATGGATTTCATAAACAATGGTCAATGGCCAACATTGGCCCATTGGGCCCATCCTCTCTACAGAAGGCTTTACGCAATTATCCCAAGAATCAAATGGCCAATGGAAAGAATCCATGGAACCATGGTTCCACCTACAAATCTACATACCTCCTCCTCATGAACTTTTCCATTATCCCATCATCATTGAACCTTCCTCACAAAGATTATTTTCTTAACCCCCTAATAACTTGGTGGCATAATAACTAGTGAATACAATGAACTAAGGTGATTACCTAGGTGGGGTTATGAATAACACAAACTTCAATGGTTTATAGTATGCGGGAGATAAAACCAAACTTCTAAGTATGGGAAAAACAGGGAATGAAGGCCCATAACACTAAAAGGCACCAATCCCAAAATAGAAGGCTAAAGACCCAAATACTAATTTCTCATATATATCATTTCCATGAAGGGGATATGATATCATTCATCCTAGTACTATTAATTTCTTACACAAGTTGATTAAACTCGCCCTTAAAAACATATATTCTCTATTAATTACATAAATATGGAATACTCATAATTTCACAAGGAAAGTTAATGGTTATCCTTAGACATCACAACTCCACTAGGAAGTTTAAGCTACATAATTCATAAGCTATTATTGTGAAGAAAAAAGTGAGCATAACATGTTGTTAATCATATTATTTATGGATTTAGATGCACACCATTAGAAATTAGGCGCTCAATCAATTCATAACATCTTAGAAAACCTATAGAACATGAACACTAAATTGAATTAACAAGTTCTAGTATGTAGTGAAACTGAATATGCACAAGATAACAACTTAATCCTAAGGGAGATCATAAATATCAAAACATAGGCATATCTAATATCCTGTGAATCATGAATATAATAGCAATCCACAAATTTCAACCATTCATATTAATCATTGACTAATAAGGTAGCTTTCCAAGTATGGATATAAAATGGAACCTTGAATACATAGTCATGAGCATACAATTTTTTCATTATCCAGACACAACATGGAATACCATAGTCCATAAACCAAATCTACATAAGCATTTATACTTAAATGATTATTTAAGGATATCTAGAAACTGAAGGAGGGATTCCAACCATCCACGCAAACATAGGCTAGATACACTATAACCTTTCTTATGACTAACCACACCCAAGTTTGATCTATAGTATGAAGGGTTGCATGCCCACAAATTTCACACTAAAGGCTTCCCTACAAACTTGGGTGTGAAGGCTAATATTATGGTAGTTTATCAATTTATTTATGGTAGTAATAACATAATATACGACTCACCTCTCTATGTATCCCAGTAAAAACTCAGGCATAAACCCACAACTTATTCATCTAAACACAATAGTATATGAACTAGAACCAAAATTTCTAAGCAAAAGGCTAAGTCATAAATTCCTACTCTGATCCATGAACTCGAAGACCAACCTCCATGGAATTGTCTCATTTTATTCTCCCTTTTTGTGATTGTGTTGTTGGACAAAAATTGCCTCATCAAAATTAGGGAGACCACCCAGTTAGCACCTATAATCAAACTCTTTTACATTTGGTATAGTGGTTCTGACTAGTTCTAATGGGTATAGCTACCTCCTCACTCTCCCTACTGACTTGTGATTTATTTAATTAACTATCAACAAGAAGAGGCATTCAAACATATCTTACTATTGTGCACTAGCAAGAAAGAAGCCTTCAGGATAAAAGAAGGGTTGAGCCAAGCCACACTAGAGTTTTTTCCTGCATAAGGAGACTTACAAAATGCAATGGATTAATTCTTTATTCAAATTTATTCTAGCATATAAGAAACAGAAAGGAAATCTAATTTATCTTATCTTGATTAGGACAAGATATATATCTCATCAAAATCAAGAGAAAAGTTACTTAAAAGGAGTGAGAATTTAACATGCCTTTTTTATGATAAATATGTTACCATTGAAGAAGTTCTAATAACTAATATTATTATTAGAAAGCATTCTTTTTTTAAATATTTAAAATAACAAAATATAAGATGATAGATAAACCATTAAAATGCAAAAATAGTTCATATAATTAAATGATGATTAAATCTATTTTAAATGGAAAATTTCTAAGTAAAGAGTTGCTCGGAAATTTGATTAAAGCACGAGAGAAAATTGGAAAACCAATAAAAGATCAATGGAATAAGAAGATCAGACTGCTGATCAAATGAATACTCATTTCATATCCAACAAAACTGAAAAATATGAAACAATTGGTACAAATCTACCATTAAGGAATAAAATTTTCATTAACAAATAAAAGTATTTGAATACAAATTAATAAACCTAATTTCCTTACTACGTTTCTCAATGGATCTTGTCAACAATCATTCCAAGACTATGAGCTTTGCCACTAGGGAAAAGAGCTACAATAGTGCAAACCCTTCACAAATATAAAGATTAAATATTGAAAAGAAAACCCCAACACTTGAATCTGGGTATTCCTCTCTATCTACAAAAAGAATTCTCAAAACTCTTATTTATAATTCACAGATATTCTCCCAAATATGAGAGTTGTTAAAAGAAACATTTGATCCCTTATTTCAAAGTTAAAATTTTTCTTTTCCCCTTTTTGTTGGTGCAATCCTATTGTTCGAAATCCTTGGCCTCATATTCTTGCAACAACTCTCTTCCAAAAATAAATTACAAATCAAAATCTAAGCCAAGTAAAGCTATCCATAAAACTAAAATATGAAAATTGTGACAACAAATTTCCCAATTCGAAATACAAGATAATAAACAAAATAAAAGGGATGTATGCTTTGCATTTCCCCTATCTAGATTTATAAGGAAGAATTGATCATCTAAAACAAATTTGTAGCAATAATAGGTTTTGGGTCAATGAAAGTTATTCCAAAACAAACTCAGAAAATTCATTTTTAGTTGCAAATTCATAACTCCAACTTCTTCTAATTTTTTAACATATTAAATGTTCATATTTTCTTGAGTTGATAAGTCAATATTAATATCCATGATTTTAGCTTTCTAATTAGTCATCTTAGGCCTCAAATTGCTTAGTAAAACTCAATACAGAGCCTTCCAAAGTCTTGGTTCCCAAAACTAGTAAAGTTCTGGAAAATGCACACTTATAAAGTAAAAAATACACTGTTTATCAATATTTAACTTTAATATAGATTTTTGAATTTTTTTTAATAAAGTTTGAAATATTAAAATATTAACTAAACCTAAAATAATATAATATAATAAAAAATTATTTTAAATAATATATATTGAAATTTAAAAAAAAAATTAAATTAAAAAATAAATAAAAAAAACAATTAATTATTCAAACATTAAAAAATCGAAACAAATAAATTCAATTCTAAACCGAAGAAGTCGATGGTAGGTTTAGAAGGTAATGTGTAAAGGAGTTAGATGGGTTGGGAGGAAAAGAGCCCACCTAAGAGTGGGTCCCTTACCCCACTTAAGAGTGGGTCCCCTCTCCACTTTAATGAGCCCTTCTTATGTTTAAAGTTAAAGGCTCTTGAGCCCCTCCCACTTTTTAATTCGATA